>CM076578.1:198819847-199030493 GCA_034641835.2 Pinus albicaulis | reverse complement strand
ACTTGGAATTCTTTCCGAGACGTCATCAAGGAACAATACTATCTTGTGGGGAGCTATGAGGACAAGCTATGAGGGAAGTTGAAACACCAATTTACCCAAATGGGGCCCATAGTTTTGGCGCTTCATCGCCTAGGGTTAGGTTTTTGGATGTTTAGGGTTTTCCATTGTTTATCTATAATAAATAGGCCCTCGAGCCTCATTGTAACTTAGTTCAGAGGCCTGTAGCCGCCACATCTCTTCTCAGAGATAAGCTACCAGTGCCCTAGCTATCTTATTTCCATTCTTTCTGTAAGGAAATTTCAGTTCTTTGTTATTAATGAGATGAAGTGTTATTTCCATTCTGTCTGTAAGCGTAGCTTGCCAAGCGAGCCTGTAGCATATTTAACTTCTTTGTTTTCGAATTAATAGAATAGCCTAACTTACAAAAAAAACAATAATATTATTCTTTATTATCTCTATAT
Organism: Pinus albicaulis; assembly: GCA_034641835.2. Lineage (NCBI taxonomy): Eukaryota > Viridiplantae > Streptophyta > Pinopsida > Pinales > Pinaceae > Pinus > Pinus albicaulis. The sequence continues at coordinate 199,030,032 of CM076578.1, read as the reverse complement.
TAAGTAGTGAAGAAATTACATTTCTTCCTAATAATAAAAAATAAATTACTTTTTTTAAGTATCTCCATATTAAGTAGTGAAAAAATTACATTTTTTCCTCATACTAAAATGTAAATTATTATTTTTTACTCTAAATTATCTTATATCTCTAAAATTATATAAAATTAAAATACAAATTGAAATATATCTTTAATTTATAAAAAACCTTATATTAAAATACCTTATATTTAAATATAATTTTCAAAATATTTATTCAATATCACACTTAGTAATATTTTAACTTATCAAAAAGATTTATATAGATCCATGAAAGCATTTATTAAAACTTTCAATGATCAAATTTTAAAATAAACCAAATAAGTTCTTATATTTTTATCTTTTCATGGAAGTCATAAATCAATGTTGGTTGAACATTCATAACTTCTCATCATTATAAAAAAATTAATTTTCTTCATGATCATCTATAAAGATATTCCGGGGCTCCACCCAATCTTCACTTATGCTCCGAAGAATGACACCACCTCCTCTCATGTCTGCACCACATTTTGAAAATAACAAATCAACTCCATTGTAATCCTTGCGCACATTGCTCTGCTCCCTCTTAAGTCTTACGAGAGTGATTTGCACGAATATCCCAATAATCAACACACTGAAAAGTTCCACCAAAGAATTATAATAATGTTTTTAATGTGGTTTTTGGAATTATGCGCACGAGTAATTCCTGTCATTGGACGGCCCCGCCACAAATCGCCTCCACTACAATCCTTTCGCAAATGCCTCTGATCCCTCTTCATCACGCCCAAACCTTCATACACCCCGCACTCTCACTTCCCGCCTATAAATATTTCTCAGAACCCACGTACACCGCACTGCGCATCTGCTCTCCATATTCTGAGCTCACGTTGCAATTCCTCATCATTCACCATGTCGTTTCTCTGTTTCCCTGTTGCCCTTTATATGATCTCTTTCCTCTTCATTTTCTCCTCCTCCTCTGCGCATTCATTCCATGACGATCGACATTCGCTCTTGGCATTCAAGAGCGCAATAACCAGCGATCCTAATGGTTCCATGGCCAATTGGATTCCCGCAGTTCCCTTCTGCAACTGGAGTGCCATAACCTGTAGCCGCCGTCACATGGACAGAGTGTTCTCTCTAACCCTCCCTAGCATGAAACTGCAGGGCACCATCTCTCCTTTCCTCGCCAATTTGTCGTTTCTCCATAAGCTTGATCTCAGTGACAATGCTCTCCAGGGTCATATCCCAACTCAATTGGGACGCCTCTCTCGTTTGAGCACTCTTTGGCTGGACCGCAATGAATTGAAAGGAAACATCCCAAATGATCTCCACAATTGCACAAATCTTGTTTCCTTGGGGCTCTCCTTCAACAATTTCACTGGAAGCATTCCGCAGGAATTGGGTTCCCTCACACATCTGCAGCAACTTTTATTGGGAGGAAACATCCTCACAGGTATCATTCGTATTTCCTTTGGAAACCTAGAATTTCGTTTCGATTATTTTAGAGATTGCGAAAAAATGTCTCACAAGTGCATTATGGTGAATTCTCAGGCAACATTCCGACATTTTGGCCAAATATCTCCACTTTGATTGACTTGCAGATTTGTCTAAACAAACTCACAGGCATTCTTCCACAAGAATTGGGTCGGCTCACTAGTCTCCAAACTCTTTATCTCTATGACAATGAATTATCAGGAATCATTCCCACTTCTTTGTCAAATATCTCTACTTTGACTGATTTGGACATTTCAATAAACAAATTTACTGGAAGTATACCACAAGAATTGAGCCGTCTCACTAGTCTCCAATTTCTTTTTCTCAGTAGGAATGAATTGTCAGGAATCATTCCTGCCTCTTTGTCAAATATCTCCTCTTTGACTGACTTGGAATTTTTTTTAAACAAATTCACAGGGAGAATTCCCACTTCTTTGTCAAACATGGTTAACTTGACTCTGTTGAATTTGTGGGGAAATCGATTTAGTGGAAACATACCAAATTCCATTGGAAATTGTTCAAAACTCACAATCCTTGTTCTACACGACAACAAGTTGAGTGGGAGTGTGCCTATAGAATTGGGTAAGCTACCACTTCTTGAAATTGTATATTTGCACAATAATCAACTTACTAGTGGTAGTGCGGCGTGCCACAACCATGCCCGCCCTTGTAGCCCTTACCAATTGTTCCCACCTAAAAAAATTAAACTTGCACAATAACAAACTAAGTGGTGTCTTGCCTTTTGCCATAGGAAAACTTTCCACCAATTTGTCTTACTTGTCATTATCAAAAAACATGATAGAAGGAATCATCCCTCCATCTATAGGCAATCTTAGTAGCTTAAGCTATCTAAATTTGTCCGAAAATCTTTTAAATGGTAGGATTCCATTTTTAAGAAACCTTACAAATCTAGAAAGATTATGTTTAGCAAACAATAAATTACAAGGAAACATACCTAATGACTTTCAAAATTTACAACATCTCGGTCTCTTGGACATCAGTGGAAACATGCTCTCTGGAAAGATTCCCAATTCCCTTGCATCCCTTAAACAACTAAGAGATCTCCTCCTTCATCACAATCAATTATCAGGAGGCATACCCACCAGCTTAGGAAATTGTACAAATTTGGAAAAACTTGACTTGTCCCACAATAGACTCACTGGAAGCATACCAAGAGAAATTGCTGCACTTTATAATCTACATTTCTACTTGAATTTGTCATGGAATTTATTACAAGGTTCCTTGCCCAAGGAAATTGGTAAAATTGCAATGGCTCAAGCTATAGACATTTCTGCTAATCACTTGTCTGGGGTCATTCCACCTACCCTTGGAAATTGTGTTGAACTATTATCTTTGAATTTATCTCAAAATTCCTTTCAAGGCTCTATTCCGGATTCACTTGAAAATTTACAAAGTCTTGTGAGCCTAGATCTCTCTTCCAACGTCTTATCAGGGACAATACCAATTACTCTCAACAAATTGAAAATGCTTCAATATTTGAACTTATCTTTTAACAAGCTCACCGGGGAACTTCCAAATGGAGGAATTTTTTCAAATCAATCAATTGTCATGTCCTTCAATGGAAATCCTAACCTTTGTGGACCAAAACTATTCCAGTTATATGCTTGCCCAACACCAAGAGGTCATCTTACAATTCTCAAGAAAGTATTATTGCCAATGAGTGGAGCTATTGCTTTTATACTATGTTGTCTAGTTTTAAGATTCCTACGGAGAGGGAATATGCATATACAAAGCATTGATGTCTCAAGAGCTATTTTCCAAAAGCTAGACTACCAAAGAATCTCATATCAAGAGCTTCACGTCGCAACTAATGGATTTGCCCAAGCCACCTTGCTAGGAACAAGTAGCTTTGGGTCAATCTATAAAGGAACTTTGAAAGATGGCACATTTGTCGCTGTGAAGGTTTACCAATTGCAAAATGACCAGGCTGAGAAGAGTTTTAAAGCAGAATGTAGTGTCTTGCAAAAGGTTCAACATAGAAATCTGGTGGAAATCATATCATCATGTTCCAACCTTCATTTCAAAGGTTTAGTGTTCAAGTTTATCTCTAATGGAAGTTTAGAGAAGCATTTGTATCCTGATAATAGAGATGACAACAATGGCGAGGATATTTGTGAATTGGGATTGAAAGCTCGATTATACATTGCAATAGATGTGGCCTATGCCATGGAGTATCTTCATCATGATTGTTTTGTGCAAGTAGTGCATTGTGATTTAAAACCTAGCAATGTACTTTTGGATGGGGATATGTTAGGCCATGTAACAGATTTTGGTATCTCAAGATTAATTGGTGAAAGCTCTACTAATTCACTCACTTCAACACTTTCTTTGAGAGGATCGGTGGGTTACATTGCCCCAGGTATGTCTCTTTAGAAGAAAATTTTCACTCATCTTTGTTCATTTACAATATTGTATAGATTGGTTGAGTAAAATTTAATGAATGTTTCCTTTCTTGTAGAGTATGGATTGGGTGGGATAGTTTCCACCCAAGGGGATGTTTACAGCTATGGCATTTTGTTATTGGAAATGCTTACCAGAAAAAGACCAACTAGCGACATATTTGTTGGAAACCTAAATTTACACAATTGGGTGAAGTCCACATTCCAAAATAGATTGAAGGAAGTAATTGATAGTGGTCTTTTTAGTGAGGTGAATGGAGATGAATTTGAAGAAAAGAATGCATACAAATGCTTAATTTCTCTGCTACAAGTTGGTCTGCTTTGTTCAAAATGTTCACCAGAAGAAAGACCGACTATGAAAGATGTAGTGAGGATGTTGGAGAGTATTAGAGAAGATTTCATGGAAAATATAGTTCCTTCTAGGGGATTGAGACAAAGCATATCCAATTTGCTTAGCAGTACAAGTGCAACAAGCAATGATGTCCCTACATTAAATGAACAATCCTCTACTTTTTAATTTTGTGAAGCTGATAACAACAAAATATTCTCAATGTTGCTATTATTCTTACAATGGCAATATTTTTGTACTTCTAGTTATTGTTCTTAGAATGACAATATTTTTGTACTTCTAGTTGTCTATGCAATTTTTTGTTAGTATATATTATCTATCTACTGATTATTGTCAATGGGAATTAGGTTCTTTTGCAACACTATAGTCAATGGTGGTTTGCAAATCTACATTTCATTTTAGATTTATTATCCATCCATAATGTCAATATTATTATCTACGAAGTAAATGGTTTAGAAATAAATTGCTGTCTTTTTGCCTCTATACATTAGACGATTATTATCAACCATAACTTCTAACCTAATGAATTGATCCTCTGAACCATGTTGGAGTCTAATTATTTTGTTTTATATTGCCGACAAAATTTAATTGTCATTGCTTTTCGAGATTCACATAATTCTAAGCATTTGCTCTTTTTTATTTATTGTGAAACATAGCTGAAAATTTTAACTAATAGTAGATCTAATCACATGCTGTAGAAGATGCAAATCCTGAGGAACCTTCAAACATTAACAATGGTATCTCTTATGGCTAGAGTAGTGTCATTCATAATAGTTTTCCTTATTCCAATTTTTTTTCATTTGTTTAAAGATAAATATGGCTTGATGGAGAACCATGAAATGGGTACATCAAACCTCAAAGCAAAGGCTTAATTACAACATTCCGCATTCCTCCAAAATTGGAGGGCGCATAACCAAACTTCTGGCTGGCCTTTGTATTTGCAATGGATAATTTGCTGATATTCTACTAACAGGTGAACCACCTGCTCTTGATTATACGCAATCTAATGTGTCCTATAGGATCAAATTTCAACATCACCTTTGGCCGTAAGGCATATCACGGGATTTAATTTCTACACTATGATTGGAGATTAGAAATACTCAGCTTATCATATAAAAGCAACCTAACTGAAACAATCTTTCCTTTGCCTACAACTTATAGCTAACCAGCTATAAGTTGGCCCTGCAGAAGCGCTAAAATAATATTCTTTGCCTACAGTTTATGGATAACCAGCACATTGGCTGAATGGTAGGACATGGGAAGGAATGCATAAGTGCTGGAAAATCAACTGCGTTGAGGGCAGATTGTTTATCATTTCCACATGCGTTGTTATATAGACAGATAAATAATATAATTTAAGATATCAGGCTCTACATGTAAATGGAATTGTTTTATTTTACTAATTCTGATAGAGCAATTACACCCCATAAAAAGAGCGACAAGCTTCAAAACATTAGGATAAAAAAGAGTGACAACCTTTAAAGCATTAGGATTAAATTGACTAAATACTTCAGTGTTCACGACAGTTCCCATTTCAAGATAAGTTAGATATTGCACGTGTAAGATAAGATATTACCACACTATAAGTAGGATCATCACAAATATATTCTCAGTTGAACAATGGACTTACTGTTAGTCAGCAACAAATATGGATGCTTCACCAGTAGTTTATTCCACCATAGGGGATCCAGAGCAGTATGGATCATTTTCATTCTCAGAAAGAACTGCCCAGGAGCATGGTTTTGAGAAGTGCAATGGAAACCAGCCCTGTCTGCTCACAGAGGAAGAAAATAAAAGAACCCCACAGTTCTCAGTAGAGGAAATTCAAGAGGAAGTAAGAGTGTTGTGGGATATTGATACTCAACTATAAGCAGAGTAAAGATCAACCGGATCCAGATAGAAGCAACATTGAAAAGGAATTGGAAGTAAATAGAGGTAAGTGGGATCAAGTGATTGTTGATTTGCAGGAAATGTGGGGAAACTGGAAATGTGAGCTCGAGTGAAAAGCTTAATATCGATCTGTAATATAATTGTGATCAGCTCCGGTGACTCTTCATTAAAGAAGGTATGGATATTGCCATTTTTAGGCAACTGCACGCTGACCTGATCATTCTGAAGGAAAAAATGTTTATGTTGTCTGAAGATGTGTAAGCCCCAGATGCTATTCTCCTCTCAGAGCGTTTTATCCACAATTCTCTGTCATGTTTTCCAGTTTCAGGGTCAAATGTGTAGGCCTGTGACCTCCAAAGACTGCGTTGATTTTTTGTGAGTTTGTAAATTGTAAAGGTAAAGATTGGCTAGTAATTTAATCCTCGGGAGGTACGTGCAATCTTTATAAATCGTGGGACCGATGAACCAATCCTGAAAGGAAGTCGGAAGAGATCTGTTCCTATTTCAAGAGAGGTTATATATTGACAGTTCCTATTTCAAGAGAGGTTATATATTTTGCATAAATAAGATGAAATATTACCACACTGTAACTAGGATCATTACAAACATATTCACTGTCGAATAATGGGATTGCTGTCAATTAGGAACAAAGGTAGGTGCTTCACTGTAGCTCATTCCACCGTGGGACCCTGAGCATTATGGACCATTTTAATTTTCAAAGAAGGAACTGCCCAGGAGCATGTGGTTGCAATGGAGTAAACAAAAGAATCCCTTTGTTCTCACTAAAGGAAATTCAAGAGGAAATAAGAGAGAGCAAAGATCAATCGAATCCAGTTTGAAACAGCATTGCAAAGGAGCTGGAGCTAAATGAAGTGGGTGGGATCAAGTAATTGATGATTTGCAGGACATTAAGCTCAAGCTGGAGCTCTATTCGAAGCCCGAGAAAGAAAATATGGGGGAACTGGAAGGCAAGGTAGTGAGATAAATAAAAAGTTTAATACTAATCTGTGAATAATTGTGACCAGCTCAGATGAATGCTCGTTTACCAATGTATGGACATTACCATTTTTAAACAATTGCACCCTGATGGCCGAGCAATCCCTAGGACTACAGCATAACCGAACAGGCCCCAGCGCCATAAGGTAGAGGCCCCAGCGCCATAAAGTAGAGGCCCCAGGTGACATTATCCTTCCAGGGTCTGTTATGCATATTTTTTCTGCCATCTCTGCCAGTTTCAGGGTCAAATGTGTTGGCCTTTGACCTCCAAAGACTTGTTGATTTTTTGGTATGTTTGTAACTTGTAAGACTTTGGACTGGGTGCATGCAATCTTTATAAATGGACTCGCATATCTAACTATAAATCTGAAATTTTTATAAGAATTGATCAGCTAAGGAAATCAGAAGATATCTTTTCGTAACTGTTTTTTAAAATTTCCTGGAGTGAAAGTATGTAACGCACTCAGAACACTGATAAATAGATTCTATGAATTCAATTTGGGTTTGCTCTTGGATTTAGTTCTTTTTTTTCATTTTAACTAAATAAAATGAAAATTTATGGATTTAGGTTGGGTGGATAATGATTGAAACAGAATATCCTGAGTGGTATTGGTATAAGTTTGTTTTGTACAGGGGAACATATAATCTCTCGATGATCGATGAACCAGGAGTACAAAGGTTTTAAGGCCGCAAAGCCGCTGGGATGCTTTGGATAAGCTCAAAATGGGAAACTAAAATGAAAATCGGAGTTATATTATTTTTGGGTTTATGTTTTGAAAATAGGAAAGTCGTTTTATAGACTTTGGAAATTGTAACTAACAGAAAATTTGAAAATATTTGAACTTTGTGCTCGTACATATGTAAAGATGCTGAAAAAAAAATTATTTCAATAAAATAAATGTTAAAAATTTACAATATATAATAATATTAATGAAAATATAGAAAATAATGTTTATATATGTAGTAGAAAATATATTTAGATGTAATGTATATAGAATTTATGTATAAGATTAAATTTAGGTGAAATTAAGAGATTTTATATATTAATTTATTGTTTAATTTAATAATGATTTTAAAATTAGATTATTATTATTATTATTGCTTTTTTTTAATATTATGTATTGTTTTACATTATTGAATTAAGAAGTGTATTTAACAGTAGGAGATATATAATTTTTTTAGTGTCCAACTTATAATTGGCTTGCGTTTTTTTAAAATAAAAATTAAATATTTTCTAAATAAAATAACAATAAATCTTTATAATTAAAAATAAAAGTGAATATATATGTGTGGGGGGTTTATAGATATATATGGGGAGGGTTAGTTAGTTTGTTTTAATTAAAAGAAAACTCTCATTATGTTGGCTTAGTTTGTTTAACATTACATTCTGGTATAAAGGAAATTTAGTAAAAGCATTTCATAATCACTCACATCTATAAATAAAATATTTCAATGTCCATGTCAAATTAAATAATTTTATATTAGTTTTGTAAAATAAAAATTAAAATATAAAAACAAAAACAAAACATTATTTAAATATTGAAAACAATGAATTGATATGGTGAACACATTTCAAGTTGGTTACTTTATATTTTGACCCTTTTTTCAAGGTACATTTTGCAGTCAAATTTGTCTGAAATAGCACAAAAAATTGTTGGAATATACAAAACCAAAGTGTCTAACCAAATTTTCAAGGCTTTATATATATATATATATATATATATATATATATATATATATATATATATATATATATATACCAAGCCCCAAGAGAGATCAAATTTATTGAGATGCAAACCTTTTTTCAGATTTCACACTTTAAAATAGATTTTCAACTCCACATATTTGATCCATCTGCACATTTGGTAGATCTCTACTCTTAGCCCATATCATCTTTTCTTCTTACAATTTTGGTGTTTTGGATCTTTAATATATGCATCATTAGAATTCGAAGTTATCATTATGGGCATTAAAAGCCTTTCTTTCTAAGTTGCACGAAATGGGGAAACAAAAATGAGTTTCCGAAACGGGTACGAGTACGAAACATGACCTCCCCAAATTTTGGAAACTAGGAAACACGATATATATGTGTGTGTGTGTGTGTTTAGGACATTTAAGAAATGTTATGTGAAATCATAAAACATACATGATAAATTATAATTTATTACATTCAAAGCATAAACTATAAGTCTCTAAATTTACATCACATTTACTCATGAATGATAACACACACATAATGAAAATAGCAATATCGGAATATCCAAAACCAACATTTATTATATATCAAAATCTCCAAATCAACCTTTATTATATATATGAGGTTGCAAGTACAATAAAGACTATGAAGCTGCAAGTACTATAAAGTCAAAAGACTAATACTCATTATCAGAATCCTCATAAAAAATAGTAGCAGAAGCATGCTCAACAGTGGATGGTGTAGTTGAAGAAGATGATTGCCTAGTTCCACTTCTATGCTCCTAGTCCTCAATATTCATGGCAGCAAGAGAGCTCCAAATCAGGATTTTCTTGATCCACATCCCATTCTTTAGGACCATTGCTATATTCTGGACCCCTACGAGATGCAAGACGAAGGTTGGAATGCACATAAACAAGATCCTCTACCTTCTGTGAGCCCAACCTGTTGCGCTTCACAGAATGAATAAAACCATAGGTGCTCCAATTCCTTTTTTATGATGAAGAGCTTGCCACTTGTGAAAGGACATTAATGGAAAGGTTTTGCAAATGTATGCCATTTGCTCCATGACAAATCCACCACCTAAATGGATTCATGGTGCTTCTCTCCTCCAAAGATGATATATCTGAATAATCATCTATTCCTGCAGCAAAACTGGGAAATTCTTCCTTCACCTCCTTGTGTAGATGAGCTAGAAAAATTCCCATAAGGGCTTTTTCCACCCTATTAGCTACCTCTCTATCCTTATGGGGTGCCTTCCTTTTCCCATTGCTTTGAGAAATAAGCTCCTCATCATAAAATTCGGGGTTCAAGGCATGTGCTAAAGTGTGCAATGGAGTGTTGAAATTGTTCCACCTATCAACAATGATTTTCTTGGCTAATTTAGCGAAATTATCATCTACAAACAAAAGTTGTGGAGACTCTTGTGAAATGATTTCCATATTTTTCTCAACCATGGAATCCATGACATCATATACCTCTCCTAAGAAAGGTTGGTCAGCGTCAACATTTCGAAGAAGCTCAAATGCAAGGGTTGTGAACATTAGCAAGAAATCTATCTTGCTCCACCAATCCTCAGCAATGCACAATCTACGCACCATATATCCCTGCTCTAAATCTGCCTGTCTCCACTCAGCCAAACTTGACTCACCACCTTAGAAACTAATGCTTTCTTAACCTCAACAAGGCAATGCAACATTATGAAGTTTGAGGCATATCTTGTCTCAACAACTTTTAACAACTCCAATTTGGAGTACTCTCGAAATATTGCTTGAGATTGGTGGTGGTTGGTGATGAATTTAACAATCTCCCTTGCTTCCCCTGTGAGTTCCTTTATCCATGGGAATTTATTGTCGATCTCCTCTAAGATCAGATTCAGATTATGGACAATGCAGGGTGTCCAAAAGATGTGGTCATACCTCCCTCAATAATTAAACCTCCAACTTTGCATACTGGTGCATTATCCGTGATAACTTGCACCACCTTGTTATGACCTACTTGTTTAATAGATTTTATAATAACATCAACAATGAATTGTGCATATTTTACCTCTCTCGAGCAGTCTTCTGCCTTTAAAAACATTTCTCCTTTTGGTGAAGTGGCAATGATATTTATCAATGGTCTACGCCTTGTATATGTCCATCCATCTGAGACTATGGTAACCCTAGAGCTACTCCAGGAAAAATGAATTGGTGATAAGATATCCTCCACAAGATCCTTCTCACTTTTGAGAAGCTGAGTTCTAACTTTCTCATAGTTGGGCCCCTTGTACCCGTGAGGAGCTTTGTTAACTGCCCTTATCATATCTTGCCAGTGAGGAGAGCGAACAACATTGAATGGGATACCAAATGCATAGATGCACCTAGCCACTCTGGAATCAACTTCTTATCTTTCTTACACATTCACCAATTTAACAATGCTTCTATCTTGAACTATACTGGATGCCCCTCTAGATGGTGGTTGTTCTGGTTGTTGAGTGGCTCCCCTCTTCCTTGCTTCAGCTGCAATCCTTGGCTTAATTTTTGCGGGAGCTTTAGTGTTGAACCCTTAGTTAAACTGAGGGGGGGGTGAATCAGTTTAATGCATTCATGGTCTTTTAAAACTTTCTTTTACACTTATTTACACCTTCATTTCATGATCGAATTAATGTATAATGGAACAACAATCTTAATAAGGGAGCAACAAGTATTAAGCAGATTAAATACAGAATATCAACACATAATCATCATGCACATAAACAACATATATAAGTGGAAACCCATAAGGGAGAAAATCACATCTTATTATTGTTGTGATGTAAAGGCAAGCTCCAACTCCCTCTCACCACTAATTTTTTGTAGGCTCCAACCTAAAAGAGGCTACTACCTCAAATTCTAGAAGCTACAACTTGCAAGGAAGCTCCAACCCCCATCTGTTTTCTGCATGCTACAACCCACAGGAGGCTCCTACCTCAACCATCTCCAACTGGACATCTATCAAGCTACAACTTGAAATGGAAGCACCGACTCCCATGTATTTTATGTATGCTACAACCAACAGGAGGCTCCTACCTCAACCAGCTCCAACTAGACATCTATCAAGCTACAAATTGATATGGAAGCACCAACTTCCTCACTCTACAATAAAATCATATGCTGATTTACCAGATATCAGCTATGTTTTTCTCCTTCTTCATTGTTGTCCTTCCAGCCTTCAAGTCTGCTTTATATCATCTCTGGATCTTCACAGCTTCTCTATTTTCTCTCTCTTCTTCTTCCACTCTCTAACCCCTTTGTGCATATGACAATAACATCATCTATAGAGATCACCTCATAGTTGTTTGCATTCCATATGGGAATATGAAATGAACATGTATGACTCTTTGCCTTCCACCTTCTCATTTCCTTGCTTAGCACATTCAGGATGTTACAACACTATGTACTCATTTCAGTATTACATTGGAGTTTTACTTTGCCTATGGAGACTTGCCTTTGTATCACAAACAATATAAAATAAATAATACATTTACAGCTACAACAATATTTCAATTCAGCCCTTTCAACTTTTTGCTTTTCTGTTCATTTTGTCTTCTCTGCCTACTGTCCCTTTATCTTCTTTGCATGCTGTTATATTTCTAACAGTTCTTCCCAACCGTATTTTCTGACTTGACCCATGCCTTTATGTTTTACACAGCCTTTGCCTATTTCATATCTTATCTGCAACGTTCCATGCTCTTCTCTCTGTGTTGGGTCACTTATATAGCCGAGTACTTCCTTCGCGGTCAAACCTTTGTTTTAATAGGCGCACTACCACGTTCACTACAGTCGGGTCACTTGCGTTCAACCTTTCCTCTTAACTCACAGCCACAACTACATAACACTGTTCTGCACGGGGTCAGGTTCTTTTACTTACTCAAGCCTTTCTTACCATGATCAAATTTTTCCTTTGTTACCCGAGTCGACCTCCGCTTTCACCGTTTTCTTCACAAAAACAGTGCAAAACACATTAAGCCTGGACACGAAATACATTGATATTTACCTTTGAACAATATCGCGTCCACTTTCTATTGCATTTCATCATTTCAATCGTTCTACGTTATATGCCTCCTTTGCTCTCTGATGCGATTTACGAAGGGAAAACCCATACTCCCGGACTTTAAATTCTTTAGAATTAAAATCTGAGCTGCATCACGTCCGCTCCATTATCGCACTTCGCACTTCGCCGTTCTCATGTGTTTCTTAAGTGCTTATCCTCCTAGGCTTTGCGATTTGCGATATGAGATTGGGTCCCACTTGACTTTATTGCTACTTTTCTATTGCAAGTTTCTTATCGCAAAGTTCTCCTTATTTTTGGCAGTATGTGATATACTTCACATCGCAACTTATATAACTTGCAAAGTCTTATCATATAAACATAAGAATCGCTGATTGCGATGTGCAGTATGCGGGCTAGGTCCATGTCATATCCACGTCATCATGCCACATCACCTTGCCACGTCATTGCCATGTCATTGCCATGTCACTGCCACATTATCATAAATTAATTGTGATTTGAGGGTCAAGGCCACGTCATCTACCACGTCACTACCATTTCATATCCACGTCACTGCCACGTCATCTCCCTGTCACTACCACGTCATCTTTACGTCACTGCCACATCATCTTTATGTCACTGCCACATCATCTTTACGTCATCGTTGCGTCACTACCCGTACTTCGCAATTCGCAACTTATAACTGTTTTACTTAGTGGTTACCTCTATTTCGTGCGATCTAAGATATTGCGCCATGCCAAAACGTGTCCCTTCTCCGCTTCACATTGCACACAACTTAAATTTCCCTACGACGCCCTTAACGCAAAACTTTTAAATGTTGCGATTTGCGAAATCGCCCCTGAAGTGATTCGATCTCTGCCATCCATCTCTTGCTTTCACTTTTGCGACCTAATCCCGACCGTCCTTTTTCCCCTTGGAATTATTCAAATACTTCTCTGCCTTAGTCTATTTTTCGTTCTTTATATTGTCGCGCTCTATAACTCCGGTTTCTCCACATTGTTCCTCCTGAGCTTATTCCTGAGCTCATCTTTGTTATTGAATCTCATCCCGAGTTGTCACACTCGACATACATCTTTTCGTACTGATTAAAGCCCTCTCTGTCTCTCGGCTCTCGCCTCTCTCTCTTGGCCTAATCATCTTTGTTTAATTTTCCTCTACCTCTCAGCTCTCGCCTCTTCCTGCTTCTGCTATGTGTAGGATCTCTGGTCCTCGCTATGTCTAGCAAATCTGATTGCCTTCTGTTGTGTACTGAAGCAATTCACTTCCTCTCTGATGTCTCTACTTCATTTGCTGCCTCTGTTGCATTCACTTCCTCTGTTGTCTCTGTTGCTTTGCTGCCTTTGGTGCCTTCTTAGCTGCATTTGCTGCCTCTGCTACATTCGTTGCCTCTTTTATTTTGTTGCTTCTCTGCTGCCTTGCTGCCTTTGGTGCCTTATTAGTTACATTCGCTTATTTGTTGCCTCTACTGATAGTCTAATGTTGCTCCTTGCTTCTCTGCTGCTCCTCTGCCAATATTTTACGCTTTCTTACTGCATTGTTTCCTGATTTGCTCCTTTTCCTTATTGTTGGTTCTTCTCTGCTCCTTTTCCTTAATGATAGTTCAGGTGTTGCTCCTTTGTGCTCCTTTTCCATCAATGAAAATATTTCCAACAGTCTCCCCCTTTGGAATTGATGGAAATACTCCAATACTTCCTCCAGGACTTCCTCCACCTTTCATTCTGAGAAGTGTCTTGTATTTCCTCCTCTGATTGCTTTTCAGAAGAGCCTTTCTTCTTCTTCTTACTTTTCCTCCCCCTTTGACATCAATGGAAAAGGGTTACACTTTTCCCAGTGTAGATTCTATCTTTGCATTTCCTCTCTCTGAGTTGTGTTTAGGCCTTGATCTGATTTTATACCTTGCTGCTCCAGACTGGTGTACAAGAGCGATTGGGAGAACACTTTGAGGATCATTGACTCCTTGCACTTGTATAAAGCTGATAGTGATGATAAGGACACTTCATAGAACAAACTTATATAATTTGAGATGCATCATTGGAACAATACTAAAATACTAAGAATGCTCCAAATATACTTCAGTCTATATTATGATCTTCATCTGAGATACATATATGTTGAGGAAGATTGTAGATGGAATATGTCTTCTTCTGCAATACATATCTGTAATACACATCTATTCAAATAAGATGATGCCAATATATCTTTTATAGCTGAAGTTCACCTTTACTGCCAGTTGTTGGTGATATGTGCTAGACTGCTGACAGGGATATTACATTAATAGTCGAAAGTCCCTTGATGCTGATGTGAAAAATGAATCAAACTGGAACTTACACCTTATTGTAAGATTAGACAATATCTTTCAATCAAAGAGACCACATGACTTTACTACTAGTAATTTCAAAACAAACCCTTGAGGTTAGATACATTCAATGCATTGGTCAGTCTCACTTATCAACTATGAAATTTTATTTATGACATAAGGGATATGTATGTCAATGATGAACCTCTCTTCAATGGTGAAATACTAGCAATTCCTTTCTGCCGAAGTAGGCTTTAGATGAATCAATACAAGACTCTTGAGCTTCAAATGTAAGATTAACACGACTAGTCCTTCATACTTCAGATACTTTAACTCTTCTATCATGATGATCTTCAACAAAACATCCTCAAGTTGTTTAATTGAGATTTCAGCAAACAGACTTCACACAGTTTCATGAATGATCTTAAGAAAGAGGCCTTGATTATATATCTGTACTGACTTGAGGAAGACATGAAGTTATATCTAGAAATAGATATTGCTTCAATGCTCAATATAATACTTCAAGTGTAATCAAGATAATGATCATTTAGCACTGTTATTGACCTTTTCATGCTTTAATAATGTAGATAAGGCCGGGAATACTACCTTGAAGCACTTCTACCATAGTACTCTGATCTTGAGGACCTGTACCATACCACTACTCCACTGATGACACTTGGTATTCTGCTGATAGGCAGACTGCTTAGTTCCAAATACCAATTGATACTACTTTGATAAACCATGCAGTAATTTTACTTCAGCTCGCACATGCACCCATAGTTAAGACAACCTTCATAGTTTCTACTATTGAGCTCTCCACTGTTCTCAACAACAATCATCAATATACTGAATTTGATCTTGGCATCATTAAGTTTTTTCTTATTCTGTCATTCTGGTTTAATTCTGGTTTAAATGAATGTCACTGCATATTCCTTTCTAGGACTGCTCCAGAATCATTGCTGCTATATATACAATTCAACTGTTCCAACATAATGATCTTTGGGAAGACATATTCAATTTCTTTACTTGGAATATGTTCATGGTTGATGTTCCCTCTACCACTATGGCTGCTTGCTGCCTTCTTTCCTTTTATCAACCTGTTGGCTATTGAATGCTTCAGGTATCCTTCTTCCTCTACAGTTCTCTATTAGCGGAATTGTCCTTTCCCTTCCCTAAACTTTTAGTTGTTCTTATTCCAAGGAGCTTTTCTTGGACTACTTTTATGGGGACTATTTATGAACTGATCTCCCCCTGGGATGTTTCTTATTATCTATTTCTGGTTGGATATTTGCGTTGCTTTCTAGAGAAACTCCCCCTGAGACTATGATGGATTCATTATGTTATTGAAGTAACAGGCTCCCCCTTTCTCTTTTCCTTCCATACTCTATTGGGGTTCTTCATAATGTTTGCACTTCTTTTTTATTCATAGTTTTCTCTGATTTGATTGGATTCCATCATCTGCCTAGAGTTCTTTAATGTATATGGAATTTTATAGTCTTTTTCTTTGTGACCAAGCTTGAGGCATAAATAACATATTATTTTACCAAGGTACGTTTGAGTTGATGTATAATATGTAGAAATTATATACAAGATGCATGTATATATCTAGATTCTCCTTATCTAACAATATTTATCTTCTTGATAAATATATAATCCTTCCACTGTTAATCTTTTGCAGAAATTTAAACTCAATTGCAAACACATGAAGCAATAAAAACAATCGCACATAACACAGTTGTTTAACGGGAAATCCTGAAGCTGAAAACCCCAACTATAATATGTTATGTATCATGGAGATCATGTAACAATCTCATACAAAGCTTAGTACATCAAGCTCTCAATACAATCAATCATCACACACTAATCAGAAGAAATATGCAAATCCATGCACTGATTTCCTACCACCTGATACCCTGCCTCCACTGTGCAATCCCTGTTGAAGAAGACCCCTGAATGAATTTGAATCTACCTTGCTTGCACTGTGCAATCCTCATTGGCAACTCCAATGTGCATGTGGTGCAATCAATGCATCACTATAGTCACAACGGATAGTCCATCTTGCCCTTTCACCTATCTCTCCACTGGGTCTCCACTAGAACTAAAATGCACTGTAGTTAACTGTTGTATTTGTTCAGTTGATTAATGAGTTATTATTTGTGAATTAATTAACTAATTAATTCACTCCACTCTCAGTAGTGTATCATTAAGTTAGACTAGATACAACTATCTCAACTGAGTTTAACTGAGTTAACTGAGTTAAACTGAATAACAACTCCATGAACTACTCTTCCAACTCTGTCATAACTTTGCCACTTCAATTCTAATTGAGTCCTCCATGCATGAACCACTAGTAAACCCTAGGAATTGCATAATTCCTTCAACCCACTATTTTGCCAAATCTGTACACTAAAATTAAGTGCTCCAAGAGAATAATTTGATGTTTATTGTCGGATTATTATTAAGAGCTAATAATAATCGACACTTCTATTTTTGGATCGACGATCTATAAATAGACTTTGCCCAATATTCTAAAAATATAATTTCATCTATTTTTCCAACTTGACCAACCATCCACAAATAGCATCCTGCAACTTTTGAAATATGATCACCATGTCTAAAAATAGACTAACACCTAAAAATAGCCTGCGGGCCCACTTAGTGAAGGTGACTGATTTTCACTAAGCTCATCATATTGTTGAATCTCAACATTCCCTCTCAACAAGATAGGGATTATCCTTCACCCCGATCCTGCCTCTATGGTATTCGAATTTGCTCCTGGTGAGCGCCTTCGTCAAAATATCTGCATCCTGATCTTCCGTAGGAATGTAATCAAGCAACATGATCTTCCACTGCACACAATCTTTGATATGATGATACCGGATATCAATATGTTTAGATCTATCACGAAACATAGGATTAATCGAGAGTTTAATGCAACTTTGATTATCACAATGTATCACTGTAGGATCTAAATGTGAACCGAACAAACCGACCAGGATTTTCCTCATCCAGATAGCCTCACATGCAGCTTGACTTGCTGCCATGTATTCTACTTTTGTTGAACCAAGTGCCACGGATCTTTGTTTCCTGATGTACCAAGAAACAGTTGTAGATCCAATACTGAAAACCCCTCCTGATGTGCTCTTTTTGTCTGTTGGGTTGCCTGCCCAATCTGCATCCGTGAAGCCATGCAACTTCACCTCATCCATCTGTCTGTACCATAAGCCATACTCAGATGTGCCCTTGAGATACCTCAGGACATGCTTTCCTACCTTCAAAAAGATCTTGGTAGGCTTAAATAAAGTTGGTTCACCGCATAGCATATGTCCGGTCTTGTATTAACTAAATACATGAGCGAACCCACCAAATGTCGATAAACAGTGGCATCCACTACCTCTGCCGATGTAGCATCCTCTTTCCTCCAATTTCCTGGAAGAGGAGTGTCGATAGGCTTGCATCCTTGCATGTGAAACTTCTCCAGAATCTCCCGGACATAGTTGCCTTAAGACACAAACAGTTCACCTTCCCGCTACCATATTTCCAATCCAAGGAATTAATGAAGGAGTCCCAAATCGTTCATCTCAAACTCCTTTGCAAGATCTGCCTTTCATGAGTGTATCAACTACTCATCACCCGTTAGTATTAAATCATCAACATAAATAACAATGATTAAAAGCTTACCCTCCACCACAATTTGGTACAAGTTTGCATTCGCCTCACTCTTGGTGAAGCCAAGTCTAGTGAAATAGCTATCGATCCGAGTGTACCAAGCACGTGGTGCTTGCTTCAGCCCATACATCGCTCTTTTGAGCATGCACACATGCAACTCACTGCCGAAGATCTCAAATCCTTCAGGCTGCTCAATGTACACCTCTTCCTCAATGATCCCATTAAGGAACGAAGTATTCACATCCATCTGATAAATGTGCCAACCCATCTGCGCTGAGAGAGCAAGGATGGTCCTTATGGAAGAATATCGTGCGACAGGTGCAAAGGTTTCTTCATAATCAATCCCCTCGATCTGTGAGAAGCCCCAGGCAAAAAATCTTTCCTTATACTTCTCGAAGCTCCCATAAGCAATGATTTACCTTGTAGATCCATCTTGATCCTACAACTGACTTACCCACCGGCCTTGGAACAATCTCCCAAGCACTGTTTCTAACAATGGATTCATACTCCTCCACCATGGCATCTACCCAGATGGGCTCCTGCACTACTTCTTCAAAAGAATATGGCTCTATCACGATACACTTGCTCATAAGAGCCATGTATCCAGTGAATCTGTCAGGTGACTGTCTCTGTTTGTGCTGTGATGTAGGGACTCCTACATTTTGTGCTGCATCAAGCTTCAGTCTCTCAGCTTCTATGGTACGCTTTCTACCTTGTCTGATGTTTGCTTCTACATGAGTGGACTCCTCCACTCCATGAATCTCCTCGTGTGGCTGATCCACATCTAGAGGCTTATCTTTGAGAACAAGAAGTTCCTCCTCTGCATAAAAGTGTAGCTCCCTCTCAAGCGACAACTTCATGGATTTCACCTCATTGAATTTTATATCTCGTCGCACCACAGTCATCCGACTGTCTGGAAAATACACACGATAATTATGGGGTGTTTTTGTATAGCCCACAAATATCCCAACTTCTGCAGTTGGATCCAGCTTCTTCCTAGCGTCCTTTGTCACATGAATGTAAGCAGATGAGACAAAAATATTCAAATGAGAAATATCAGGGTTCTTACCAGTAAAAGCTTCTTCAAGTGTACTCATGCCAAATACTCTATGAGGACAATGATTTTGCACATAAACCACAGTGTTGCATGCTTCCGCCCACAAGTGCATCGGTAGGCCCTGGTCATGCAGCATAGCTTGTGCAACACCCACGATCATTGTGTTCTTCCTCTTCGCGACCCCATTTTGCTGTGGGTTATGAGGCACTATGAGTTCTCTTCGAATTCCTTCTTTGCTACAGAAGTCTTTGAATTCGCCCGAGATGTATTCACCACCATTATCGCTCCGTAGAGCTTTCACTTTCTTCCTCGACTCCTTCTCCACCAATTCTTTAAACTCACAGAAATTTGAGAATGTTTCACTCTTCTTTTGCATGAAGAAGATCCAACATCTACGAGAATAGTCATCAACAAATATAACATAATACCTGTGTTTTGCTGTTGAAGCAACCGAGAAAGGTCCACACACGTTTGTGTGAATTCTCTCAAGGATCACCGAAGCACAGTTCTCCTTCTCATGAAAAGTGGTCTTCACAAACTTACCCATAGTACATCCATTGCACTGATCTGATTGCACAAGAGTACCCTTGGGAAGTCTAGTAGAAATCTGCTGCAAAATCTTCAAAGTACCATGGTGAAGATGGCCCAATCTCCTGTGCCATAATTCGCTCTCATCCCGTCTCACCACTTCTTCTGCTTTTCCCATCATTGCAGCGCAACCATCTACCTCTAGCTTGTAGAGTTTCTTAACTCGAATCCCTATCCTCTTGGTTTGACCCGTTGTTTTATGTCCCAGGAAAGCTTTTCCATTGCTAAAAACAACGTCATAACCTCTGTCTTCCAACATTACGATTGAGACCAAGTTCTTCTTCAGACCTAGAACATGCATAACATATTTCAACAGAAATGGATTACCTGACTCTCTCTCAAAGGTAATGGTCCCAATTTTGGTCGCACTATATTGACCATCATCGCCCATCTCTATATGCATTTGAAGGTCCTTCTCCTCCAAGTCACTAAACAACTCCTTGTCTCCCGTCATATGGAAAAACATAGCACTATCAAGACACCACACTGATCCCATTGAGCTTGAAACCAAGCATGCGATCAAAGAGAAATAAAGTTAAAATTGTGAGGCCAAGGCCTCTCCAGTTGCAGCTCCAACAACCTTTTTGTTCTTCTTCTTCTGTGGGCAGTTAGTGGCGAAATTCCCATGTTCGTGATAGTGAAAACACTTCACCTTGAACAAATCCTGCTTCTTGCCTTTAGCTTCAGATTTTGAAGGAAATTTCCTCCCCTTCCCTTTCCTTGCTTTTGCAGCCAAAGCTCAATTCTCTTCATCATCATTCTTCGATGAAGAGCCATCCCTGGTACCACCTTATCTCCTCCTGCACAAGATCTGACCAAAGTCGCTCCCATCCCAACAGTTTCTTCTGTCCATTGACAGAGTCTTTGTAGCTATGCCAACTCTTCGGAAGCCCAAGGAGAGCCAAACTCACCAAGTCTTCATCATCAACAGTAATCCCCACACTTCCCAATTCATCCCTACAGTGGACAAACTTCATGAGATATTTTGGAATATTGTCGCCCTTCTCCATTTTTATTTTTCTGAGCTTATCTTTCAGTGCCAACTTCCTCTGGTCGCTATTGCTTTGGAAAAAATCTGTCAAAGCCTTCCACATTGAAAATGGAGTGGCTTTCCCATGAAGGCTGGACACAATATGGTTCTTCACACCTTCCAACATAATTCTTCTTGTCTTTGCTATCTTCTTTTGCCATGCGTCAAGTAATGCAACATTGCTAGATCCCAGCTTAGGAACATCGCTATT
Source organism: Pinus albicaulis (assembly GCA_034641835.2). Lineage (NCBI taxonomy): Eukaryota > Viridiplantae > Streptophyta > Pinopsida > Pinales > Pinaceae > Pinus > Pinus albicaulis. The sequence goes on along the minus strand of CM076578.1, from coordinate 199,008,292 downwards.
GATGAACTCCTTCAGTCCATTATCCTCTAGCACTGCCTCCATCCTATCCTTCCAGGCTATGTAATTCGAGTTTCCGTCAAGGGCATACTACAATCGCAACCCATTGAAAGACATTTCAATGTATACTCAACTGTTGCACCAAGAATTTTCGGTAGCAAATTCGAATTTTCCACCAGCACAAACTCAGTAATTCTTCACTATTGCAATCTTCAAGAATTAACACTACTCCGATACCATGTAGAAATTATATACAAGATGCATGTATATATCCAGATTCTCCTGATCTAACAATATTTATCTTCTTGCTAAATACAAAATCCTTCCACTGTTAATCTTTTGCGGAAATTTAAACTCAATTGCAAACACATGAAGCAATAAAAACAATCGCACATAACACAGTTGTTTAACGGGAAAGACTGAAGCTGAAAACCCCAACTATCATATATTATGTATCATGGAGATCATGTAACAATCTCATACAAATCTTAGTACATCAATCTCTTAGTACAATCAATCATCACACACTAATAAGAAGAAATCTGCAAATCCATGCACTGATTTCTTGCCACTTGATAGCTTGCCTCCACTGCTCAATCCCTGCTGAAGAAGACCCCTGAATGAATTTGAATCTTCTTTGATTGCATTGCACAATCCTCATTGGCAACTCCAATATGTGTGTGTTGCAATCAATGCATCACTATAGTCACAACGGATAGTCCATCTTGCCATTTCACCTATCTCTCCACTGGGTCTCCGCTGGAACTGACATGCACTGTAGTTAACTGTTGTATTTGTTCAGTTGATTAATGAGTTATTATTTGTGAATTAATTAACTAATTAATTCACTCCACTCTCACTAGTGTATCATTCGGTTAGACTAGATACAACTAGCTCAACTGAGTTTAACTCCATTAACTGAGTTAAACTGAATAACAACTCCATGAACTACTCTTCCAACTTTGTCATAACTTTGCCACTTCAGTTCTAACTGAGTCCTCCATGCATGAACCACCAGTAAACCCTAGGAATTGCGTAATTCCTTCAACCCACTGATTTTCCAAATCTGTACATTGAAATTAAGTGCTCCAAGAGAATAAGTTGATGTTTATTGTCAGATTATTATTAAGAGCTAATAATAATCGACACTTCTATTTTTAGATCGACGATCTATAAATAGACTTCGCCAAATATTCTAAAAATAGAATTTTATCAATTTTTCCAACTTGACCAACCATCCACAAATAGCATCCCGCAACTTCTGAAATATGATCACCATGTCTAAAAATAGACATAGTCTAAAAATATACATAGTCTAAAAATAGAAAAACACCTAAAAATAGCCTGTGGGCCCACTTAGTGAAGGTGACTGATTTTCACTAAGCTCATCATCTTGTTGAATCTCAACATAATAATTTATGCTTCCTTTTGAACATAATTTACATTCAACAAGTTTATGTCAAAAAAAATTTCATGCATAACAATAGCCATGGAAATACTTTGTGTACCTGGTGATAGATTGTCTTCTCCATTTGTTTGCTTGAGGTAGTCCTTTCATTGGCTACATCTTTAGTTGGTTAGAGTGTATTTAATCTATCTTACAGTATGTTGCAATATGTCCAGGTTTGTGGCAGGCAAAATAAGTGATATTTCTCATAGGAGGAAAGAATCTCCTTTGATAGCTTCTGAATTTATTCAATTCATATTCAGGAGTGTAAGAGCCTTTTTCAGTTGACTTTTTCTTCATTTCGTTCTTTTTCATTTGAGGTTGCTGCTTGTTTCTGTTTACTTCATTGCAAGTCATGTTCTTTCTGGCTTCTACTTCTGTGGGAATATTTTGAGTTGCTTCATTATCCTTCACAACTTTTACAAAAATGATATTCCTTTTATCTTCTACCTTGGACTTACTTGTTTCTCCTTCATAGCCTATCCCAACCTTTATGAGAGGAGATATTTGAGCATTTAGTATTTTTTCCAACTGTTAAGAGATTTTCATTCATGGAGCATTCATAGATAATTCACTTTGGGCATTTTCTAGTTTCTTTCTCAGGCATACCACTTCTTCTTCCAATTTCTCTTGCTCTTGATGTTTATCTTTAATTTTCTTTAGCAGAATGTCTTCCACCTTCTTAGCTTCTTCAAGTTATACTTTCAACTGAATGAGCTATTCTGAATCTGGTTTTACATATTTTAGGAAAATGTCTTTCTGTTTTCTGCACTTGAGTTTAAGTCTGTCTATTTCCTCTAGGGAACTCCTTAGCTCCCCCTCAAGATCTACCTCACCTTCTTCCTCATCTTCCAGAAGGAATCCTTCAAGCTCTTCCTTAGCCATCAACACAAATTTAGAGGTTCCTTCTTCATTTGAGGATTCATCTAAGCTTTCAGATGCACTGATATCTTGCTTAGTATAAACCTCAATCTCTTCCTTGGCCATCAACACAAATTCATAGGTTCCTTCTTCATTTGAGGATTCATCTGATCTTTCAGATGCACTGCTATGTTGCTGAGCATAAAATTATTTTCTATTGAATCTCTTCCCTTTCTGCCATTTATTTATTTTGTGTTTCTCTCTCTTGTGGCTGATTCTATGTTTTCTTTTGAGGACATTTATATGCATAGTGCCCCACTCTTCTAGAGTCAAAGCACTTAAATGGAAGTTTACCTTTGTATTTACCCGTTCCCTTATCCAATCTTCTGTCAAATTTGGCCTCTTCTTCATCTGAGCATGAACATGTATCTTCCTTCTCTTTCATGCAATTTTCTACCTTAAAGGCTTCCTCCCTCACATTTGACTTCCCCTGTGGAAGTCTCATCTCATAAGCTGTCAAGTTTCCAAGGAATTGGTTTGTGGTCAAGGTTTCCCAATTTGTTGTTTCTTCTATGGACGCAACCTTAGGGTTAAACCTGGATGGTAAATATCTCAATAAATTTTGCACAATTACACATTCCTTAATGGGTTCTCCTAGAGCTTTCATGTTATTCACAATTTCTGAAACCTTTAAGAAGAAACTAGCTATATCTTCATCTTCATTCATTTTTACATTTTCAAACTAAGCTCTATAGGTTTGCAGCTTGGCCATCTTCACCTTTTTATCTCCCTCATGGATACTTTCTAATGTATCCCATATTTCTTTGGCAGTCTAACTGTGCATTACTTTGATAAATTATGCCTCACACAGACCACTTAAAAGTGCATTCATGGCTTTTGCATTGGCTATGAAAATTTTTTTGGCATCTTTTTCTGTGTCAGTATCCTTTGGAGAATATCCTAATTCCATAGTAGCCCAAACTTCTAATCCTAGAGACATTATGTACGTCCTCTTTCTTATTTTCTAGAAGGCATAGTTTGTGCCAATAAACAAAGGGGATTTATTTATTGAGCATCCTTCTAGGCTAGCCATCTTGGGGACCTAAGATATCGTTCCAGTTGTTAAAATGATACAGAAGGAACTGGCTCCGATACCAATTGTTGAACCCTTAGTTAAACTGAGAGGGGGGGGGGGGGAATCAGTTTAATGCATTCATGGTCTTTAAAAAATTTCTTTTACACTTATTTACACCTTCATTTCATGATCGACTTAATGTATAACGGAACAACAATCTTAATAAGTGAGCAGCATGTATTAAGCAGATTAAATATAGAATATCAACACATAATCATCATGCACATAGACAAAAGATATAAGTGGAAACCCATAAGGGAGAAAACCACATATTATTATTGTTGTGATGCAAAGGCAAGCTCCAACTCCCTCTCACCGCTGATTTTCTGTAGGCTCCAACCTACAAGAAGCTACTACCTCAAATTATGCAAGCTACAACTTGCAAGGAAGCTCCAACTCCCATCTTTTTTCTACAGGCTACAACCCACAGGAGACTCCTACCTCAACCAACTCCAACTGGACATTTATCAAGCTACAACTTGAAATGGAAGCACCAACTCCCATGTATTTTATGTAGGCTACAACCCACAGGAGGCTCCTACCTCAACCAAATCCAACTGGACATCTATCAAGTTACAACTTGATATGGAAGAATCGACTTCCTCACTCTATAATAAAGTCATATGCTAATTTACCTGGATATCAGTTATGTTTTTCTCCTTCTTCACTGTTGTCCTTCCAGCCTTCAAGTCTGCTTTATATCATCTCTGGATCTTCACAACTTCTCTATCTGCTCTCTCTCCTTCTTCCACTCTCTAACCCCTTTGTGAATATGACAATAACATCCTTTGTAGAGATCACCTCATAGCTATTTGCATTCCATATGGGAATATGAAATGAACAAGTATGACTCTTTGCCTTCCACCTTCTCATTTCCTCTCTCAACACATTCAATATGTTACAACACTATGTACTCATTTTAGTTATACATTGGGGTTTTACTTTGGCTACAGAGACTTTCCTTTGCATCAAAAACAATATAAAATAAATAATACATTTAGAGTTACAACAATATTTCAATTCAGCCCTTTCAACTTCTTGCTTTTCTGTTCATTTTGTCTTCTCTGCCTGTTGCCCCTTTATCTTCTCTACCTGCTGTTATATTTCTAACTTTTCTGCACAATAGTATTTTCCTCACTTGACCCATGCCTTTACATTTTACACAGCCTCTGCCTATTTCATATCTTACCTACAACGTTCCATGCTATTCTCTCTGTGTTGGGTCACTTATACACCCGACTAATTTCTTCGCATTCAGACCTTTGTTTTAATAGGCGCACTACCACGTTCACTACAGTCGGGTCATTTGCATTCAACCTTTCCTCTTAACTTACGACCGCAACTGCATAACACTGTTTTGCACGAGGTCGGGTCATTTTACTTACCCGAGCCTTTCCTTGTCGTGTTCAACCTTTTCCTTTGTTACCCGATTCGACCTCCTCTTCCACCATTTTCTTCACAAAAACAGCGCAAAACACATTAAGCCTGGACATGAAATACGTTGATATTTACCTTTGAACAATATCGCGTCTGATTTCTATTGCATTTTGAAATTTCAATCGTTCTATGCTATATGCCTCCTTTGCTCTCCGATGTGATTTACAAAAGGAAAACCCATACTCCCGGACTTTAAATTCTTTGAATTAAAATATGAGCTGCATCACATCCGCTCCATTATCGCACTTCACACTTCGTCGTTCTCATGTGTTTCTTAAGTGCTTATCCTCCTAAGATTTGCAATTTGTGATATGAGATTGGGTCCCACTTGACTTTATCGCTACTTCGCTATCACAGATTTCTTTCGCAAGTTTCTTATCGCAAAGTTCTCCTTATTTTTTGCGGTATGTGATATGCTTCACATTGCAAATTATATAACTTGTGAAGTCTTATCACATAAACATAAGAATCGCTGATTGCGATGTGTGGTATGCGGGTCAGGTCCATGTCACATCACTGCCATGTCACCTTCCATGTCATCATAAATTAACGATGATTTGAGGGGTCAGGGCCACATCATCTGCCACGTCAGACTGCCGTCACTACCATGTCATATCCACATCACTGTCACGTCATATTTATGTCATTTCCACGTCATCTTTACGTCATTTCCATGTCATCTTTACATCACTTCCACATCATATTTACATCACTTCCACGTCATCTTTACATCATAGCCACATCATCATTATGTCACTGCCCGTACTTCACAGTTCGCAACTTATAACCGTTTAACTTAGTGGTTACCTTTATTTTGTGCAATCTGTGATATTGAGCCGTGCCAACACATGTCCCTTCTTCGCTTCGCATCGCACACAACTTAACTTTCCCTGTGATGCCCTTAACACTAAAATTTTAAATGTTACGATTTTTGAAATCGCTCTTGAAGTGATTCGATCTCCACCATCCATCTCTCACCTTCACTTTTGCGATCTAATCTTGACCGTCCATTCGCCTCCCTTGGAATTATTCAAAGACTTCTCTACCTTAGTCTATTTTTCGTTCTTTATACTGTCGTTCTCTGTAACTTCAGTTTCTCCATGTTGTTTCTCCTGAGCTTGTTCCTGAGCTCATCTTTGTTATTTAATCTCATCCCGAGTTGTCACAATCGACATACCTCTTTTCATACTGATTAAAGCCCTCTCTGTCTCTTGGTGCTCACCTCTCTCTCTTGGCTTAATCATATTTTTTTAATTGGCCTCTTTCTCTCAGTTCTCACCTCTTCCTACTTCTGCTATGTGTAAGATCTTTGGTCCTCGCTATGTCTAGCAAATATGATTGCCTTCTGCTGTGCGCTGAAGCAATTCACTTCCTCTCCGTTGTCTCTGCTTCATTTGTGGCCTCTGCTGCATTCGCTACCTTTGCTGTCTCTATTGCCTTGCTACCTTTGGTGCCTTCTTAGCTGCATTCACTACCTCTGCTACATTTGTTTCCTCTCTACATTCGATGCCTCTCTGCTTTTGCTGCTTCTCTGCTGCCTTGCTGCCTTTGGTGCCTTCTTAGTTGCATTCGCTTCTTTACTGCCTCTGCTGATAGTCTAATGCTTCTCCTTGGTTCTCTGTTGCTACTCTGCCTCTATTTTATGCTTTCTTACTACATTGTTGCCTGATCTACTCTTTTTCCTTATTGCTGGTTCTTCTCTGCTCCTTTTCCTTAATGATAGTTCATGTGCTGATCCTTTGTGCTCCTTTTCCATCAATAAAAATATTTACAACATTTAGTAGTAGCTTAACTAAGCTCATCATGCCTTCTTTTAATTCCATCTGCCTGATCTTTCTCTCTTTGATATTCCCTCCTCACCATAGGGTCTGATGTTTTTGTGCAACCTACAATCCCCTGTCCTCCTCCATGCAAAAGATGTGCCTTCACTCTTGGGTAAGAGCCCTTGTAATAATTACTGCAAATATTACATCACCATTCCCATGAGCCACCACCTCCAAAGAGGATAATATTCAGCCCTTGGGTTGGACTTGGGGCTTGAACTTGAACCTTGGATAGAAGCCATTACTGCAAAAAAAAATTTGTAAATAGAAAACGTTTTTCATAATTTTGGTAACATAAGACCTCGAAAAATAGAAGAAACAATGGGGAAAAACCAAGAAATTGAATTTTTCTTACCCAAATTAATTTTTTGTAGCTGAAGCTAGCCCAAAATGCTACAAAAGACGAGAAATTTGGTGTAGCTGAGCCAAAAAACAAGAATTTCGTAGCTGGAAACTTCGCACTCCAAATCTGTTTTTGAAATCTCTTTCTCTTGCTGTTGAAATCTCCTTTGCTCACTATTGAAAACGCCCTAGCTAAAGCACTACTCTCTTCCTCTTTTCTCCTTACTAAAATCGCCCTTCTCCAAGTGAAACGACTTGCTCAATTCGTGTGATGAGAGAATGAGGCGAGAGTATTTTTATAAGTTGAGAGAGCCATCTAGAAGCATCCAAAAGACACTTTCCACAATTAAAATAATAATAAAAAACACGAAACCAAAAAAGAAAAAGAAAAAGAAAAAAGTTAAAGTGACGAAAACACGCCCATATGGTCTAGAAACATGTTTTCGTCCGTACTGGGCACATTTCCCCAACGTGAAACATTCTAGTATGGATGGAAACGCATTTCCAGGCTGTACGGTACGATGAAACACATTTTCGTTTCATTTCTAGGCTGAAACAGACCCTACACCCACGTTTCCTACAACATAGCTTTCTTTATTGTCTTACAAATGAACTATTTTTCAATTTTGAATTAATATAACTACTTTGTAAATTAAATGTTGAAATCATTTGCAATAAATGAGTTAATTAAATATGTGCCAAATTGTTTTCTCCATTTGAAAATATTTCACTAAAGACATGCAACCAATAGAACAAATACTTTTCCCCTAGTTTTATTAGTGCATTAGTATTTATTGATTGCAAATATAATCATTTTAATATTAAAAATGAATTGAATAATAAGGAAGGAGTATCATTGACAATAAAAAGCAACAAGAAAAAGATGTCACCACCAACTTGAAATCAAAAGAATATTTTGATTCACCAAACAAGTACCATTGAAGATCCCTAAACAAGCTCCAAATTTGTTTCCAAAAATGATACTTGATAATATCTACGGTAAATTGAAAATCCTTGAAAAGAGAATATTAAGCTCCATAATTGTAATTTAGACCTATGAAGCTAATAATGTATTAAAACATATTAAACTCCATAGTTCCAATCTTAGCCAACAAAGGTAATAAAGTATCAAGTTGGAGTTAATAAAATACATTAAATAAGATTGTGAGAAATAAGAAGCAATAAAAGAGAGGTAGGGTCCCCTCCTTCACCAATGGAATTTTTGTCTAAACAAGAGAACCATTTTAGTGCAACCACTCAAATGAATGACCTCCCTTTCATGCAACATTCATAAACCCTTTTAGTAAATCACTCATTAAAAGTAATCCATAGGCCATTTAGTGTAAATCTTTAGTACATATTTACAATAAAAATTTTAAGGACATAATTGAAATAATAACATTTAAAAAGTGAACTAAACAGGATTTAAAGGGTTTATCAGAATGTTGAATCAAGTTAAAGTATTGGCGAATGAAAGTTTCCAAATCACATCTCATTTCAAATCAAGGGCCATTCCAAACAAATCTCCTTGATCTAATTGAAAACCACTATCACTTCACCTCAAATTGAACTTCATATGATGCTTCAACTAGTAATGTTGGAAAATAACACATAGAGACCATCATCCAAGATAGTATATGCAATCATCAAAACCCACATATTAAATTATCTCTATCTAAATACAATATTACTGTGAATGAGTTTTTTTTTCATCAAAGTTTTACTAAACATTAGTCAAGTTTTGAAAATTTGGTTCTTCCAACTAACCATCTTTTCTAATTTCACTTACAATGTTCAACTAATACCTTCTACCTCTAATTATACTTACAATGTTGAACTAATACCTCCTACCTCTACTTTGGCCTATAATTACCTTATAGCTCTAGTTCTAGTTTTTATAGTCACGTGTCCTTGTTTGAGGGACAAATCCCCCCCAATGCATGGCAGATACCTAATCCTTGAGATTATGGTATTGTAAATATTATTGTAAATAGTTAATCTTGGATAATTGAAGATTCATGTAGTTGAATAGGAATAGTCATTTGATCTATGGGAAGTTGAAAGAAAAGGTCATCTATGTGTATATATATTTGTCTATTTTTAATAAATTTGCAATGCATGGAGTTATACATCTCTAACATGTTAGTAGTATGAGAGAAAGGTTGATGTTTTTAGATAACTCCACAATCTTTTTAGTTTTTCTGTAGCATACTCCAAGATTTATCCTTGTTCCACAATATTTGGAATCAAATTTTTTGTGTTGCAAATTCACATAAAATCGTGTTGGCATAGGCCAAGCAATACCAACCACATCACACCATTGCTTCAAAGAGGCATCATCATTTCGATATGCCATGAACATATTTGTAGATTCATTCACTTCAAATGCTCAAAAACCCTAAACAGAATCCCATGATTCTCTAGAAATGTTTTTTATGCAACAAACATTATGCATCTATTAGAGATTATCGATCGTTAAAAACCCCGGACTATTAGCATACTTGTTTTAAGAGAAAAACATAGACTATTGCCTGAGCTTTCTCAAAACAATTCACATTACACCATCAATTCATTGGCATTGTGGAGCATTTCATGTCCACACTCTACTCAATCTCATTCATGTATTGTGTTAATAAGAGAAAAATTCATTAATCCATTATTGCTAATTCTCAGGTCTACCAACATTGACATAGCCTCCATTGAAGCCCTAGACTCCTCTTCCCCTTTAGTATCAAAACTACAATCAAATTCTAAGTGCATCACATAATGACTCTTCATGGCCACATTAACAATCTTTGAATCAAGTAGCTCTGCAAACACCATAATATTATCTATGGAGGTTTGGATTATATTTGAATTTTCCTTCAAAGCCACACAATGAAATCAAATATCCATATTTGAATTTTCTACCAGAGCTTTCAATTTGGTTTTGGGCTACTCAGTTTCCAAAGCATCTAATGAGAATAAAATTGGAACACCATCAAGGATCAAGGCCTTCAATTCAAGAGGGTATAAGATGGATGAATAAAGTTCTTATGTTAATAAAATTTTCAAGCACAATAACACTTTTGAGTTAACCCATTTTTTTCCAGTTGAATTAATCTATGGTTCATGTTTACCCTTGGTACTCTTTTCAAGGTTCATTTGTAGCTTTACAAGGCCACTCAACAAAAATTTCAAGCATGACTTAATACATAGAATTTAAAGACCATGGGGAATGAAATTGTATTGTGAGAATAGACGGTGGAAAAAATGTGTTCTCTTGTTTCCATTATTTTTGTGGTGTTCAATGGAAAAAATAATTATCTAGAATAGTTAAGAAAGATCAACAAGCATTGATTTTCAATGATCTTTGGGATGATATTGGTGACAACAATACCAAACCTATAACAGATAAAGAGCTTTCTGTATGGACAAATAAAGACAAGAAAGTTAATGCCTTGATTATTTCCTTTTTAATAGAAGAAGTAAGCCATCATATCAAATCTATCAAAGATTATTGGACTGGTTTGAAGAAGTTTAAAGATCTATAAGATTTTCATTTAGAACTAGAGATCATGTAACTCTTAAACTCATAAATGACGAATAATGATCCCATTGATTTAGATTCTAAAGTTAAATCCATCATGCACAACATTGAAGCTATTGGTGTGGATATTCATATTTCTCTTATGGCCTTCATTAAGGCCCTCTACCCCACATATTCTCACTTTCTAAATCACTTCAAGCTAGCAGACAACTAAAGTTCGTATATTTTGACTCTTTTGGTATAGAAAATTGTAAATATGAGAAGCATTTCAAGAATAAGACAACTCAACCCACTTGAGAGACAATGTGCCTTGATAAAAATTGGAAGAATCAATCACATGTTATAGACGAGAAGGCAATAAGAGAGGATGTGAAAGAAATAATTTCAGAGGCAAGGAGGTGGGCATAATTAAGGTGAGAGGTTTAATAATCATTATGTTCAGTGTGGTAAGGATGGAAATGAAACAAATATATGTAGAAACCCATGGGAAAAGATCAAAGAGAAGTAGGAAAAATAGGAATTAAAAGGTAACACTTTCAAATTTTCTCATTTTGTTGTTGCTACTACATTTTTCGCATAAATGAAGATTTGTTCAAAGCTTCATTTGGTTCTTGGAGAGATGCCTGGTTTCCTAAAACTTGTGCTACTTGTCACATGACATTTTGAATAGATTTATTTGAAGAATTGAATGAAAATTTAGATAGTGTGTGTTGCAAATAAATCCAGCCTTAAACTTGTGGGAGTTGGCACCATTAGGCTTAAATTGTCTAGATTTCCATATTTTATTTTGCATGATGTTCTTTATGTTCCTAAGTTGTAGGGGAACTTGTTGTCTCTTGTGCCCATTCAACATCAAGGCCATTCCATTTACATGTTTTATAAAAAATTTAAATAAGGAGGGATCCTAATAACATGTTCATCATGGAAAGATGGGAGGATGATAAGTTGTTGAAGCTGAAAGGGACATCTACATGGGCACATAATTATGGATATTGTTCTCACTGTGATGAAGGAACATTGTTGTTTAATATTTGTGACATGCTATATTTGGGCATATTTTTATCCAAATTTATGAAGGAATGAAATGAAATACAAATATAAACAGAAATACAAAGATACAATGAAAACAAAACTTCAATTCATTAATAAAAAAGTATTGAAAACTTTTTACATGCGTAATGGAGATAAAATATCTTAGGCAATGGTATATTATATCTGATAAGAGATGTGGTAGCGACATACCTTCTGAAGTATGTTACAATGAATCTCGAAGGGATATTTATTATTGAGAAATAATGGAAACCCCTAAACATCTAAAAACCTAACCCTAGGAGATGAAGCGCCAAAAGTATGTGGGCCTTGTTGGGGTATATTGGTACATCAATTTTCTGAGGTTGTAACTTTGGCATATGATCTCCATTTCATGTGTAAGATACCTAATTAGAAAGATATATCTAATGACTACAACATTTCGCTGTGAATCCCTTCCATAAGCTATGGGTTTCTTGTTTTCCAAAAAAACATCGTTTAGGCCTCCAGAAGTTTAGGACCTAAAAAACAGCTAAAAATAGTAAATTTTGCAACAATTAAGGAAACTAAAAGAAACATTGGTGGGGGTCCAAGTGGAATAAGTGGGTGGCCACCAATATCCACCTATATCAATCCTCCCCCCTTATGAAGCAATGGTCCCCATTGCATTGAGTGCTTCCATGAGATGCATAAACTTTTGCTAAACCTAGTCCCTGGTGAGGCACTTGTCTTAGTGCAGGAGTTGGCCAACTTTGAAAATTTTATATAGTTTTATCTTCTGTTGGCGAGTGTTCTTGACCTTTGTGTCCATGATCCGATCAGTTATGGATTGTTCCATGTAGTCTTGGTTTTCCTTTATTGGTGTGTGTTGTTCTGCAATGCCTGATGTGTCCAGTAATGGTGGAAAGTATTGCCAAAGGCAGTCCACATTGAACACTAGGTGCAAGCCAAGGAATGAGGGAATGTTGAGCTCAAAGGTATTTCCTCCCACAAACTTGGTGATGGTGTAAGGCCAATATCAGAGTGGTTTGAGCTTCTCATAGGCTCTAGTAAGGAATTCTTTCTACAAATGCAACCAAACTTTGTCGCCCACCTAAACCTTGTGCGACACCCGATGTTGATCACGTCGTTGCTTGTACTTGGCATTGTACTTCTCCAAGATGTTGTGAACCTACTGGCATATGTGATAGATGAGTTCAATAAACTTGATTAATTTATCAATCTATGATTGAACATGTGTGGAGTTTGTCTGTGTAGTTGCAATAGTCATGGCAACATCACTCATACATAATAGTTGAAATCCCGATCCCACTTAAAAGGGATTGCGACCAGTTGAGTTATGGAGAGAATTGTTATAGTTGTGTTGCAAATAGGGAAGGATCTCATCCCAGGTTCGTGGATGCTTGGAGATGTACATGTGGAGCATGTGCATTATCATCTTGTTGACGACCTATGTCTGGTCATCAACATGGGGTCGACTTGGTGAGTTGGGTGTCCAATAGTGTCCAGAGGATCGACCATAATGTTATCATGAACTAGCTATCTAATCTGATATAATGGTCCACTGGATCCCAAAATGTACCCACACTCATTAAAATAAGAGTTTGGTAGTGTCCCCTATTGTGATACTCTTCTTGCAAGATGCCAATATAGCCATCTTAGAAAATTTGTCCACGACCAAAAATACACATTCATTACTATGCTTGGTAGAAGGGAGGCCAAATAGATAATCCATGGATATGGCTTCCCAGGGCTGGCTAGGAGTAGGCAGAGGAGTGTACATGCCTTGCTTCTTGATGGTTGGCTTGGCGATGGCACAAACAATGCAGGATCTGATATATTTTCCAACATCATGTCAAAATTTGGCCAATAAAAGTACTTTTGTACTATGGCCACATTTTTCTCCACACCAAAGTGTCTTGTGACCCAACTGTAGTGCGTCTCCCAAATTAGTTTGGCATGTTCTCTTGAAGGAACACAAAGGTGACCCAAGTAGCATAATAATGCATCCTCGAGGTGGAAATCGAGAATTTTTTTTCCATCCACTAGAATCTGGTATGTGGTGGCGAACTCTGAATCACTTTTGTATAGTTTTGGTCATCCAGAGGTCTCGTGGCCACAAGAGTTGAGAACAATATTTATTGCTGCAAATGGGAGCCAGTTGAGGAAATCTGCAACATGATTGGTGCTTCCCATTTTGTATTTGATGTTTAAGTGGAATTTTTGCAGATATGTGGACCACTGATGATGGTGATGTTCTACAACTTCCTTTGTGTCTGTATAAACTGAAGAGGTCGGTGATCGGTGTGGATGACTATATCCTTCCCTATAATGTTATTTTTCCATTTTTGACAAGCATGCACAATAGAATACATCTCTTCATCATAGGTTGGGAACTTCTAATTGTATAAGAAATTGTCTCACTATGATAGGCCATTGGATGCTCGTGATGGGTGAGGACTGCACCAATAGCATAGTCGGAGGCGTATGTCTCAATTTAAAATGGTTATTGCATGTTTATCAATGTGAGTACAAGTGCATAGCAGACACGACACTTCAACTCAACGGGCACCTTCTATTGGGACTCAAACCAAGAAAACATTACTTTCGCTCCACCCTTTGTAATCTGACTCAACGGGAAAGTGATATGGGAGAATCCTAACATGAACCTTTGATAAAAAATTGCAAAGCCCAAAAATTTGTGAAGCTATGTTAGAGTGGTTGGGGTTGGAAATCATGAATGACTTGGATCTTAGTTGGATCCACATGTACACCTTGCTCGTCTATGATGTACCCCAAATATTTTACCTGAAACATGCCAAAGGTGAATTTCTCCAAGTTGGCACATAATTTTTTATGTTGCAAGGTTTGAAGGACCTACCGAATGTGTTTCAAGATCTCTTCCAAACTCTTGCTGAACATGAGGATGTCTTCCAGATAAACATTCATGAATAATTTGGTGAAGGGTCGCAAGATGCCATCCATCAGCCTCATAAAAGTAGCAAGGGAATTTTTCAACTCGAAGGGCATGACCAACCATTCAAAAAGTCTATCCTTGGATTTGAAGGTGGTCTTCCATACATCAGTGGGCTCTATTGGAACCTAGTGATAGCTAGAATTCAAATCGATCTTGCTAAAATACTTGGCCCCATTGAGTTGGTCTAGAAGGTCATCAATCTATGGGATTGGATACTTGTTCCTGACAATGATTTTTTTTAGTGATCAATATTCAATGCAAAGCATCCAAGTCCCATCCTTCTTCTGTACAAGTACAATCGGGCTCCCACAGGGTGAGGAACTGAGTCAAATGTTCCCTTTTTGAAGCAACTTTTGAATATGTCACTTGATCTCTTCATTTTATAGAATGGAACAGTGGTATATCATCCCATTGGGTTGAGGTGCTCTGGGATTCAAATCGATCAAATGTCTGACCTAACAGTGCAAGGGTACTATTGTGTTTGAGGAGAATATGTCCATGTATTCTTCCATGACCTTATCCACCTGCTTCTGCTAGGTGGAGGAAACCTTTATAGGGGATATACATGTGGCCATGATCTTCCCCTTACTTTGAGAGTGAATTTGAAAGAAAACAAATTTCCCAATATGGGAGATGATCTTACTACATTGCTTAGCAAAGATCAAAGAGATGGCGGTAGACGGGGCTACCTCTTGTATCCTGTATAACTTATTACCCAAAGTAATAGCAATAGTGCGAGGCCTAGACTCATACACAACATGACGCTTCCACAAGTATGGTTGTCCTAATAATACATCAAAAAATTTAAGAGGAGAAACATCACATAATACCTCATCTGTGAAGGGCTTGATGTTGTATGGAAGGTGATACTCCTAGCTCACGTAGAGATCTCTTCCTTGGTGAAGACACCAGGTTGTGTACATATGTGGGTGTGGTGTGGTCAGTAGGCCCAACCACTTCATGCCCTCTACTTAAATGAGGTTGTTTTACCTCCCACTGTCAATAATGAACTGCAACGGAGAACCCTTCACCCAAATTTGTGAGTGGAAGAGACACTCCCCCTACTTTGGATCTTCGAGCTCAATCTTCTAGAACTTGGTGGTGGAAATGGTGGCATTGGGTTCCTCATCAATAATATGCTTCCCCTTGTCATTACCCTTGTCGGGTTCTGGCTCAAAATCAGAACATGCATCGGATTCTGAAGCTTGCAACTCAACCACTAATGGCTGCTTTGTGTGACACTCATTCTGTGTTTTGGGGGCACTCTTTCCCTACTTTTGATTCATAGATCTAAAGGCATGCTTCTTTTGTTTAATTTTTTTTTTTTCAATCTTGGGAGCATATCAGTATGCTGCACCAAGTTAGGAGATGTCAAGTAACTCTATTTTATCTTGAATGTATTTGTGTATATAATCATAGTACTCGAGCACCATATGCCACTCAGAGTCTTTGATACCCAAATTTGTGCGTAGAGTATAAAAAATATTTGTGAGCTCATACACATCTTGGCCCCTTTGTTGTTGTAGTGTGGTACACTATATGTACTTGTCCTCATAGCTCCCCACGGGGTAATATTGTTCCTTGAAAACATATTGGAAAGATTTCCAAGAGGTGGCAGTTGTAAACAATGATTTGAATATGGATCATACTTTGACACTCTGCAAGTTTGATAAATTTGGGTCTTTAAGTGGTCAGTTAGATTGTAACTTATTTAAAGGTGAATAGTTAAGTTTTGCATGAACTTAAACATGAAACAAAATCATGTGAAACATAGCATGATGAAAATGAAGAAGAGAACAACCATGTGATATTAATGGAGTTCACCCCTCCTGGGCTACGTCTCTAACTCCTGCTCAAACGACTAGGCCACGTTATTGATCTCAGCAAAAACAGAGTAAATTACAAATATTTGACTCATAGAGTAAACTTCTTTATAGAGTGGCACTTGTTTCTCCTACAAAGATATTTTCTCCTTCAGAGAACTCTCACTCACAAGTTGACTCAACATCAAATAAAATGATGTTGTCAAAAGAAAAGTTACTCTCTCAGTAAATGTGGCAACAGGCCGTAATACTCATTCTGAGATCAAGAAGCACACATTTAAATACTTCATATTGAAGTGTTGAAATGGTATTTTCCCACAAACATACTGAGAATAGACTGAAAATGGATGCTTTAATAAAGAAACAGTTCCTGCAGATGCATTTAGAAGGCTTGAAAACCCATGTATAGGCTCTCTCCATGCTAAAAAAGGTCCTCATATGGCCTAAAAAAGCCAAACATAGTCTCTACCTGCAACACAAAATGACTTGCCTCTACAATTGTGCTCAAATCACAAAAATTATGCTACCATTATGTTCATAACACCCAAAAACCCATATGTAGGATCTTCTCGGGCTCAAAAATACTGAAAATGGACCAAGTTAGGCCTCCTGAAACATTTCTCTGCTATATGTCCTGCAAAATGACAAGATTGGCCAAACAAACAACGAAATCGTCCCTTTTGGAAAACCGTCGAGTGACAAATTCTCTCAGAAAAACGGAATTCCCGATGAATATGGTGCAAATTTTCACCTCCTTAAATGCATCAATAACGACTTAGCACCAAACTTCTATCCCCTCTCTCAAGCACGTGGGCTACCATGTGGCCAAGGGTTGGGCCACGTGCCCGCCCCTCTGTCGTTGGCTCTGGGCATGGTCATGTGGAGTATACATGGGACCAGGAGTTGGGATAACATCCTACCTCCTCTGCTTTGGTGCTTGATTATGTGAACTTTGTGGAAACTAGAGCTAGGGTCATCTGCCCCACCTAAACCGCCACTCCAACCAAGTTTAAATAAAAATCATCGGCCACTATGGTTAAGACCCAACGACATGGTATAATGGTAAGGTGTGGTAGTTATAGCAGTGAGGTTGTGGGCTCGAACACCGTTGGGTCAGTTAGCTAACAAAAAAAAAATAGTGCGAAAATTGAGGGCCATGGAGTGCCCTCCCATTGGGCCATGTGGCACCTCATAATTGGTCCTATTTGCATTGCATTAGTCAGAAAATAGAGAAGAAATATAATGCTTGCTCAAGCCTGAAAAACCTTTGCACAAGTATAATCTATCTCACTACCTCACAGACTCACTTTGTCCAACACTTAGCCAATTTTCCTGCCTTCCAAGATCCTATTTCCTTGCGTTGTTTCTCAAGGAATTATCCCCCTATTAATTATGGAAACCCCCATCCTGAACTCTGCAATCCTTATATGTCCTTCTCGGACTTCATGCACCACTTGTACAACTTGGATAATTATACAACTAATAATACACTACCCTTGAACTCCAATCTCAGCTGGGTAACTTGAATTTCATGCATGCATGAGTTAATTATTATTTGATCGATCAATTAACTGGTTGAACACTGAAGTTTCACCCCACTACTAGACCTATTACTAGTTCCTCCAAGAGTTAGAACTAGTTTAACTGGCCTTAACTCAATTTAACTGAATTAAATTATTACAACTGAAATTAAACTCAACCTAGGCTCCTAAAATTTATGAATCATTGTACACAACTTAAGTTAAGCCCTGAACTCGAATTAACTAAGCTAATGGAGTGATAAAAACTCAATTAACTCATTCAAGTTATCTAGTGATGTCGAATTAAAATACTAATTTAATTCAAGGGAAAATTAAATTAGAAATTTCTTGTTGCATTTTCAACAAAAAAAACCTGCATCAAGACATAAAATATTGGTTATGTATATTCGTAAGTTTCGAATATCACATTAGAATAACAATGCACATTAATTGTTATATTATTATTGAATAATTAAATTTTTCGAAATTTATTGATTTTTTACATTTTAAATTTAATATATATATATATATATATATATAGAATTAATGTATCTTGTTATTAAATTTAAAACTTAAACCACCAATATATCTACAATGTATAATTTCAAAAACTCTCATTATCCAACCACACTTCTAAGTGAATTTAAATAAACTACATTATTGTTTTCATTGCTTAGAATGACACAGACCATTTAAATACACTACATTATTGTTTTCATTGCTCAGAATGACACAGAACATGAACACAGTTGAAGATAATTGTAGTGGAAAATCTAATCTCTCATTTTAGATATCAAGTTTTAGGGTATCGAGATTTCCTAAGTTCATTGTATTGAATTTTATACAATAACTAAGAAGGATTTGTATTTGTCCAAGATAAATGCGAAGAGCCACCAGGTCATTGATTTATAGCCTAATTAACAACAACAAAAACATAAGTTGTGTAGTTGAGAATTCTAAAAGCAATTATGAAGTTGTGTAGTGGATGTCATTTTTAGTGGAGCAATGAGATTCAAAGTAGAACACTACAATCTTGATATTTTGGTGGGTTTGTGTGTGAATGGACATGTCATAGATTGTACAAAAAGCAAGAATAAAGGACATATTATCACTGATGATTTCCTTGTCAGGTGCATCGAGAAGGCATGTTCTTCCAAAGGTGCATTGTCTAAATTCTAACTTATAGTTCATGATTTCAAAAGAACTCATTTGCACAGTTTCGAAAGAGCCCTGCAATCAGTCCATTTGGTGAAATCCAAGCTTTGCATGGTAGAAACTGAGATACCATTCCGACAGTTTAGAAAAACTAGCTTCAATACCTGCTACTATGCTTGTGTGTATTTCCTTTAATCACACAATGTTTAATTTTCTGTTGAATATTAGATTGTTGCAGAGTGGTGATGGTCTGGTGAATAGCTGCAATGACATGGATTAAGGATGCACTCGACATGGATGCTTTCATTTATCGAAGGATAGTCGGCTAATGATAGGAGTTTATTAATTATCAAATGTCCAAAACTGCAAGTTGAAGATTACGAATTATGAAATGTCCATATGGATTCAAAATTCTCCTTAGTTGATCTTCCAACAATATTTGTTGGATGAATTTGCAATTCTATATGTAGGCATTGAGCCATATTCATTCTTAGGTAAGAAATAACAGTGTCAAATAAGTTAATTTTTTTTGACTCTCTATTACTTGAGAAGCATACCCTTCAGATCTAGATGCAATTGAAGTGTTTGAGCCACCAACATATCCACCAAGAGCACATATAGTAGTTTAGACAGTTCATCCAATACATCGCACAAAAATAACAATACCCTCAGAGTTATGATGGGTCGTGGTTACATTGGGAATAATGTTTTGTCTGACTTGGGAAGCTTCCTCCAACTTTCTCGGCACAATTGTTCGCCCCCCCTCTTTCTCGTCTAGGTAAAGGACCTGCAAGTACATCATTTCTAAAATTATTGGGCAGAGAAATACCATATCACTGTCAGAACATCAACCCCCTACCCTATAATCACTTCAGTGTGAAAGCACTCACAAAATGAATGAGCACTCACAATTTTCTTTTTTAATGAATTGTCAGACACTAACAAATACCAAAAATAAAATGCCTTCCAAAATGAATGAGCACTCACAATTTTCTTTTTTAATGAATTGTCAGACACTAACAAATACCATTTACAAAAAAATAGAAATATTCATCATTTTCATGAAACTTTATTTAAAATTGCAAAAACATAGCAAAAAAAATCAATCTCAATAAACTTTGACTGCAAGAGAAATGTTATAGTCCCTAACAACGCAGAGAATAATAATCTTTCTTAAACTTCATTTTTATAACTTATAGTGCAAGTTGATAAGGTTGAATGGCTCTCTATAAACCTTCATTTCTATCTCATTCATTTAAAAACTCGTTATATGGTTTGTAATAATTTTTTTTTTATAATACCTATAATATTATAAGGATAATACAATGATAACAAGTGATGCTTTAATGCACTTCACTCTTTTTCCATTAAGCACAACTATGGTTGTATATTTTTGAGGTGAAGATAACAAATTTTCTTATATAAATTAAAAATATATATTTTTCTATTGAGTTTAACAAGTGTAATACATTATCTCAATACTTATGCTACACTCTAAAGGTACATTGATATAAAAATAATTATTATGAAAACCAACGGATGTGTTTAACAAATCCTCTTCCCATTTGATATTATCTAATTCATGGTCCTATGAAATATAAATAGTTTCCTTTTAAGATTGTGAGATATAAATGGATATGTTTAACAACTCCTCTTCCCATTTGATCATTATCTAATTCATGGTCCTATGAGATATAAATAGTTCCCATTTAAAATTGTGAGATATAAATAATTTGTTTTTAAGATTAGAGGAATGATTTAAAACATCTATTTTAATTTAAAATTTATTTATAGTTATTAATTATTAAAAAATAAAAAACATTATAAACATTTTTAAATAATAAAATGTTGTTATATTAGTTTATTTGTTTTATTTTATTTTATAAGATGGAGTAAATAAACTATTTGTTTACATTAAAATTATAATATTAATTATTTTTATTATTTGTTTATTAACATTACTGAGATTTTACATTTATTTCATTTTTATATATCATTAAGATTAGAAGTTAACTCCATGAATATATATATATATATATATATATATATATATATATATATATATATATATATATATATATATATAATTTTTAATGAGTTTTTTTTAGAGTAATTTTTCACTTAAAGTATTATATATTTGTCTTAAATTAGATCTTTTCAATAATGTAGATTTTACACCCAAATTAAAAGAACAATCTAAACTTTTTTTAAAACTAGAATTGGAAGGTATTACATTAATAAAAACCATCGCATAATTATTGGTAGACATATAAAATTTAGGTGCTATGGAGTTTCAATTAGAACTTGCAATTCTTATAGAAAAAAATGAGAATTCGCATATGTTTTTGGCTACTACATTCCAACTATTAATGTGTATATACTACTTGATAAAAACTCTTAATTTCAAACAACTTTAAAAAATATATAACCTAAATAAACACAGGTTGGTTGCTATCTTCTTCATGCCTGACCATGGAATATATATGGGTATGTTGGTCCACTTCTATGACCTCTTTGGACCGATTTTCAGGCCCTAGAATTGTCGTATTTAACACACATTTTTTCCCTATGCTTACTCATGATTTTATTAAATTTTTATCATTTTACATAATTGTTAACCTATTATCTTAAGTTTGAAGCATGATCAGGTAATTGTTTATTATCTAACATATTCTATTTAGAAATAATAATATTTGCATCAATTTGTTATTAATAATATTGCACCCTTGAGGATTCTTGCAACCAAAGAAGAAGTATTGTGCATGGTTGTCTTTCTGGAAAGTTTACACACGGGCTCAAGATATATGGTCAGTTCGTACACTCTTTCAAAGTCAACAAATTATCGATCATGATCATGTATTCTTTATTGATATTTGCGATAGGGCATTTTATGCATGTGTTGTTCCATAAATTTGAAATATATGGCCTTGGGAAGAAGTATAACCTTTTGATTGTGTGAATAGTGGCAGATAATAAATTTCCCGAAATATATATTTCATATTTTTCACAAGTTTTGACAATAGATGTTCAAGCTTCATATCTAGATAGATCTATTACATCCTATATGGAATATTGGCTTACAATAATGTGTGATTAGAACAAATCTAAGATTATTGTTTTCCCACAGAATAGAATTGGTTGATTCCTTTGATTCAAAATTCAACATTGAGTGTGAGAAGGTTGATTTTAATTGCCTTGTTTTTGGATAGATTTACATCAGAATTGTTCAATATAGAAAAAAATAAATCAAATATAAAAAAAATATCGGTTTCCAAATTGATCAGTAGATAGGGTTTTCTCTTTAATTACTAGTAGCTAGGGTTTACATTTCAATAGTTACAGTTTGCCTTTCAATTATCATTAGTTAAGGTTTTCTTTCAAATGCTAGTAGATTGTAGGATTGGTGTTTGCTCTAGATATGGTTTTATTTCTAATGAATTCCTTTCATTGTAGGATTAGAATAGGGTAATGATTATAGATTGTAGGAATTTAAGATGGGCAAATTAGGGTTTTGTTTTGCAAGTCCCTGAACTCTTTTTCTGGCATTTCCAATGTTGTGTCTTGAAGTCCATAGACCCCATATTGACATTAAATGTTGGTCCATTGATCTACTATATACTATACCCAACACTGATGCACAATCTCCTCTTCTTTGGGGTATGCATGAGTTGAGTTGATAGATATTCGATAACTTGAGAGAGAGAGAGAGAGATTCCTTGAATAAGTTTAGTACCATATGACAAATCATATTTCATTTTTCCTCAAGGCCATCCAAGTTTTTCTTTTTTTGAATAAGGAGGCTCATTACATTTGTATTCTAATCACAATGTTGTTCATTATCATGGACTTTTATGGAAATTGAATGAATTAATATTTAGTAACCTTAAAGCATCTCTTCATGCCAACAAAATATTATTGTCACTTCCCACAAATTCGTGGAATCCATTATTCTAATTTCCTTAATTATGCTTCTAGGAACCAATGCCAAGTAGAGACTAAATTGTCATGGATGAATAGTACCACCTAGAGGAATTTAAAATCCACAGTGAGGTAATTAAATCTTGTATGGAGGAGAGAACAAAAATATAGAAACTAATGTAGCAACCACTACAAAGAAAAGAATCATACCTAGTTTTCTTGAGGTTTGCACCATTTCTAAGAGCTCCTGCAGTGAAAATTGAGATAATTCAAAGTTCAATTTTTATCACGAGATGTATTATACCCAACCAACCAAGAATATGAACCAAAATTGAGCCCAACACCCAAATTACTATTCAAAAGTATCTTTCTCATGCACTGAGTTACCACCAGGTCCTTACAGTGCATAACATAGAAGTCGATCTTGCCCCCGCAGTGCGTAGAGTAACAACAATTCAAGGGAGTGCGAAAGAGAAACATGGGCAAATGCGTGTCGGAAATTCGAATGCCAAACAACAGAGATAAGATATGGCTGGGCTCCTATGCCTCTACAGAGCAGGCGGGGTTCGAGCTTACGATGTTACTGTTTATTTGATTCGAGGGCTGAATTACGTTCCCTTCAATTTCCCAACCTTTATTCCACTGGATAATCCTTCCTCGTTCTTGGCCCCCAACAAGAAATATCTCCATTGCCGTGCTTTCAGTAAGGTTTATTTGCAGAGGAGGTCAATGGTGACTATCCGCAAAGAGAAATTAAGCAATTCGTGCCACGTGTGAAGCTTTGTAATATAAAAAAGTGTGGAGGATGGATTGTGGAGGTGTGCTTTGTAATCCAGAAGTGTGCAGAGGGGTGAAATCCTCAAAATACTCATTTGCACAGTTTCGAAAGAGCCTTGCAATCGGTCCATTTGGTGAAATCCAAGTTTTTCTTTGTGGAAACTGAGATACCATTCCGTCTGAGATATCAGAAAAACCAGCTTCAGTACCTGCTACTATGCTTGTGTGTATTTCCTTTTAATTTTCTGTTGAATATTGGATTGTTGTAGAGCGGCGATGGTCTAGTGGTGTGGAGCAGCGATGAGAAGGATCAAGGATGCACTCGATATGGATATGGATGCTTTCATTGATCGAAGAATTTTCCATTGATGATACGAGTTTGCTAATTATTAAATGTCCAAAATTGCAAGTTGAAAGAATTATCAAATGACCATATGGATTCAAAATGCTCATTAGTTGATCTTCCAGCAATTTTTGTTGGATGGATTTGTAATTCGATATGTAGGCATTGAGCCATCTTCATTCTTAGGTAAGAAATAAAGTGTCAAACAAGTTAATTTTTTGTTGACTCTGTATTGCTTGATTTTTGGTTGACTCTGTATTGCTTGAGAAGCATACTCTTCAGTTCCATATGCAATTGAAGTGTTTGAGCCACTTGCATATCCACGAGGAACCTATAGCAGTTTAGACAGTTCAACTAATACATCGCACAAAAATAGCAATACAAGAGTTATGATGGGTCGTGGTCAGGTAGAGAAGAAGTTGTCTACCCAAGGTACAGAATAGTTTGGACGATAGTTTTTTGCCGGAATTCGGTTCAGTAAAATTCAAAAAATGAAGTTGTTGCAGTGTTTGGAATCCATTTTTTTATAGTGGAAATAGATTCAGCACTATCAAAAACCCTCAGGGCACCCAAAATACTGAAGTTTAACAACTATAAACAAGATTCATAAAATCTTTGCCAGATTTTTTCAAAATCTCTGCCGGATTCTAGGCCATTCTGTTACTTTTTTAGACTACGTGTGAGAATAATGTTTTGGCTGACCTCAAAAGCTTCTAGCATTATTGAGCAAAGAAATAACATAGCAGTGTGGAACACCAACTCTCCAATAATGAAGTCAGTGTCAGAGCAACAGAATGGCCATCCATATATATATATATATATATATATATATATAACTCTCCAATAATGAAGTCAGTGTCAAGGAAAAACAGAATGGCCACTAACAAATACCAAAAATAAAATGTTTTTATTAGAAGATTTATGTTCTATCAAAACTCTTTAAACGAATTGAAAATTTGAAATAGCATTTTCATAAAATTAAAAAAATATTTTAGATTTATTAAAAATAGAAATATTCATTAAAAATAACATTTTCATAAAATTAGAAAAATAATTTTAAATTTATTAAAAATAAAAATATTCATCATTTTTAAGAAATTTTAATTAAAATTACAAAACATAACAAAAATATGCATATTCAATACATTTTGACTGCAAGGAGAATGTTATAATCCCTCCCTAAATAATAACTAATAATTTTTAGTAAGCTTCATTTTCATTTTTATAACTGATAAGATTAAATGTCTCTATAGGCCTTCATTTCTATCTCATTCATTTAAAAACTTGTTATATGCTTTGTAATCAATAAATTGTTATAATACCAATTATATTATTAGGATAATACAATGATAACCTGTGATGTTTTAATGCACTTCACTCATTTTCCATTAAGCATAAGCACAACTATGAAGATATAAATTTTTCTTTAATAATTTAAAATATTTATTGGTCTATTGAGTTTAACCAGCGTAATTTATTATCTCAATACATCAATACATATGCTACAATATAAAAGTACTTAAATTTGTAAATAATTGTTACGAAAAGCAAGCAATGGATTTGTTTAACAACTTCTCTTTCCATTTGATCATGGTCATATGAGATATAAATAATTTGTTTTTATAGTCATAAGATTAGAGGAATGATTTAATACTTCCATTTTAATTTAAAATTGATTTATATTTATTAACTATCAAAATATAAAAAAATAATTGTTATAAACATTTTAGTAACGAATTGATTTGAGGTTAAAATGTTATTGTATTAGTTTATTTATTTTTTATTTTTTTAATTTTATAGGTTAAAATGTTGTTGTATTAGTTTATTTGTTTTTTATTTTATTTTATAGCGTAGAATAAATAAACTCTTTTTTTTATATTAAAATTTTAATATTAATTATTTTTATTATTTATTTATTAATATTACTTATATAGATGTTATATTTATTTCATTTTTATATACCACTTTAACTTGTAATAGAATTAAAAATTGATTTCATCAATATATATATAAATTTTTTAATGATTTTTTTTTAAGATAATCTTTCATTTAGAGTAGTATATATAATTATATTTTTTTAATGATGCAGAGTTTACATCCACATTAAAACAATAACTTAAATTTCTTTTTAAACTAGAATTGAAAGATATTACAGTAATAAAAACCATAGCATAATTATTGGTAGGCATATAAAATGGAGTTGTTGTGGAGTTTCAAATAGAACTTGCAACTCTCATATACAATAAAAGAAAGTTTGCATATGTTTTTTACTATTACATTCCAATTATTAATGTGTGTATACTAAATAAAAACTTTTAAATTCAAACAACTTTAAAAAACATAAAACCTAGATAAACACATGTTGATTGCTAGCTTCATCATGTCTGGCCATGGAATGGATAGGGGTATGTTGGTCCACTTCTATGGCCTCTTTAGACCAATTTTCAGGCCCCATAATTTTCATATTTAACACACCTTTTTGCTCTGTGATTCTAATGATTTTATCAAATTTCTATCATTTTACATAATCGTTGGGCTTTTATCTTAAAATTGGAGTATGATCCGTAACTGTTTATTATTTAATATATTCTCTTTGTTTTTAATAATATTTGCATCAAATTGTTATTAATAAAGGTTGAATTATGTCTAGGTACCAAAAGAAGATATACGAATGATTGATTGACTTAATTTTGAGCATCACATTGTACAATGATCTTCTAGCCTTAATATTGCACCACTAGAGGATTCCTGCAACCAAAGAAGTATTGTGCATGTTTGTCTTCATCGAAATTTTACACATGGGCCCAAGATATATGGTTGAATCGTACACTCTTTCAAAATCAACAAGAAGTTAGGTTAAGTGTGCTCAATAAAGATTAAAATTAGTTTATGATTGAGAAAAAGGAATGACTTTCTAATTTCTCCTTGCATTGGATGAAGGTGATATTATTATAGATCCATATTGTTGGTCACCTCTTTGGTTGATTGGACCTCATACATTGATACAATGTAGAGACTAAGCAGATCTAATGCAAATTTTTTTATGTCAGGTTCAATCTTACATTTTTTTGTGCATTTAATGAATTAAAGTTTCTTTTTTATTTAAATTTTATATAAGAGGCACGAACTGGTTATCTGGGACCACCAATCTAGCTCATTCCCTCTTTGTGCATTCATTTAGCTAGGTTTCATATATGTTGGTTGTTGTTTGATATTTTACTATCTAGTATGCCAATCCTTGATATTGTTCTTAGATATTTAGGATTGTGGCATGTTATGAGTTATATAGACCGTGTGAATTATTTTTATTAACTAAATCCTTCATGTTATATGGATCTAATCATATAACCATTGTAGATAAGGTTAAATCACATATGTAAAAATTGTGTATATATATATTCCTTGAATGATATCCTTACTTTACAACAAATATTTGGCATATAGACTATGATGAGTAGGTAGTCAATTCTCTGTATTGCAAGTTTTAATTTTGGGACATTTCATTAACTATTAACGTAGAGAGCATCGTATCCACTGTGATTTGAAGCCTCTCTATCGAATTGTAACTCGAATCACATCATATCTAGAGTCCGTTGATGAATGGAAACTTGATTTGTAACATGATCTGGAATTCGCGGATTGCATTGAATTGTAAGTTGTAAACTTAGTAACCCGATTACGCTTGCACACTCAAACAAGAAATATATATATATATATATATATATATATATATATATATAGTTGTTTCGAAGTTTCAAAAATGGTGGTATTTCAATATGGGTGATGTGTTGTCTTACCTCCTTTGATACATGTTAATTACACAAATTCAAGTCAAAGGGATTGTTTAAAGGAATTTGATTATTTATAAGCATGTAAATTTTTCATTTTGAATGAAGTAATGGTCTATATCGTATTTACTTCTTATGTATTTTTCTATGAGCATTGGAAATGCATTCTTTTTTGGATTTATATTCCATTGGGACTATAAGCTCATATAAGCTCATTTGAAATATTCTAAGCTTGTAATAGTTTGAAGAAGAAAGTGAATGGATTTGCTCGCAAGTTTTATGAAGGTTTGAAAAGAGCATTGTGTGAGGACCTTGTCATTCATGTATCCGTGACATATTGAGTTGCATCAATCTCTACACCAGAACATTTTGAACAAAAAATGTGTACCTTGTAGGTTTTATTAATAAATTGCCTAGCATATGTGTCATCATCTCCCATGTCTGCAGTGTATTCATCCAAGAGTTTGTGGATCTGATATTTGTGCCAAGAACACATTGAAACAAGGTTATTATATTCTGATGGGATTAGTAGTATTTATATACACATTAGGATGCACTAAACATTGTAAAACATCATCAACTCGTAGCTTAATGATGGATTATGTAGGGTGGTCTTTTTTCCTATAATATCTTTTTGTGGATTAGAGGCTTATAAGACATTTTCTAGATCATGTATTCTTTACTGATATTTGTGGTAGCACATTTTATGCATGTGTTGTTCCGTAACTTTGGAAGATATGGTATTGGGAGGAATTATAACCTTTTGATTGTGAATTGTGGCAGATAGTAAATTTCTTGAAATATATATTCCATTTTTTGCATGGGTTTTGGCAGTAGATGTTCAACCTGCAGATCTAGATAGATCTATTACATCCTATATGGAATATTGGTTTAGAATAATGTGTGATTAAAACAGATCTAAGATTCTTTTTTTCCCATGGAATAGACTTGGTGGATTCCTTTGATTCAAAATTTTGCATTTAGAGTGAGAGGGTTGATTTTAATTGCCTTGTTCTTGGAAAATATCTACATCAGAGTTCCTTAGTATAGAAAAATTAAAATGCTCAGGTTTCCAAATTGATCAATAGATAGGGTTTTCTCTTTATTCAGGGTTTTCTCTTTAATTACAAGTAGCTAGGGTTTGCATTTCAATGGTTACGGTTTTCCTTTCAATTATCGGTAGTTAAGGTTTTCTTTCAAATGCTAGTAGACTATAAGATTGGTGTTTGCGGTAGTTAGGGTTTTATTTCCAATGAATTCATTTTCATTGTAGGATTAGAATAGGGTAATGATTATTGCTTGCAGGAACTTAATATGGACAGTCTCTAGACAAATTAGGGTTTAATTTTGTAAGTCCTTGGAGTCTTTCTCTGACATTTCTAGTTTTGTGTCTTGTGTTTAGTCAATTTAGTGTCCTGAATTGATAGCATAAATTATCGACCAGGGCTTGTAAACTGATGAGGTATAGTTGCACTATATGTGCCTAAATATCCTTATTCTTATTTCATTGTTTTCAATATTTTGTTGATGTTTTTGAGTTTTGTTATGTTTAGATTTTAGTATGCTAATCTATGTTCAAAATAATGACATCAAATCTATGATAGAAAGGAAAGAAAGGAGAATCTTAGACTCAAAACAAAGTGTAATTGTAGCTTCTGTTTCTAATGATGAAAAACAGAGCATTCTAATCCATGGATGTCCTAGCTTGCAAATGAACATGAAATGTAACTCAAGACATTATAATTCAACCTAATCCTTTTGGTTAGAAGTTTGTTGGAATAGTTTGTAGAAGAGATTGAACTCCAATGTGATGAGGGTCATTTTAAAAATAGACAATAACTTAGAATATTGTAATGCAATCCTGTTAATATATTGGAGATATTTTGGAACAACTTGAGAATAAAATTGCTACAATATGCTAAGGATCTCCTATGAATAATTAAACTTCTTATGACACCACAGCTAGGTCTCATTCATCAGCTAGAGTTTTATTGGAATAGTTCATTGAAGGAGACTAGATATAAAAAAATAAGAATCTTCTAAACAACAAGTAACCCACAGTATTACAATTAGATCTTTTCTGTGATTTAGAGATTTGTTGGAACAGTTTTGAGAAAGGACTATTTGTAACAATATGAGGATCTATCTAATTGTAGAGTAGGAAATGCAACCTAATTAACTTATCATCATACAACCAAATCTCATTAAGTCAATAGTGATATGTTGGAAAAGCCTTTTAAGAAAAAGAGTGGCTGTAGGATAATGAGAATTTAAATGAAAAAATCTAAAGTGCTGGTAACTCAAGATGTCACAATTATATCCATTCAATGAATAGAGATATATTGGAAAACTTTAAGAAAGGATTAAATATAACATCATGAGGATCTGTTAGTTGAAAAAACAAAACAAGACATGATACTAAAAGATATAAACTTAGAAAACTGTCTAAGTGAGAAATATAACAACACAGAATTAAAAGTTACTTATCTAGAAAGCATCTGAAAAGCCTCCTTAGATAGCAGGGGCCCTCTTCTATCAAGTTAGCATGAAAATATTTAACTCCTCAAGTTTTTCATCAACATAGCATCAAAGTTATGCTTCTTCTTATTATCAAAATTACTTCGAAACAAAGTATCACAATATTGGAAAATAAGGGTTAACTTGTTCCCTCGGTCTTACCAAGCTAAATTTATAGGCAATTACATAATTGTTATTGAATGAAAATAGGCACAGGTGTATTCTAAAGTCAAAATCAAACTAAAACTCTTTGCTAGGTCTCGTGATTTGCTAAAAGCAAATCAATAGTCCTTATCCTTATAGAAATCTTCTTCATGGATTTTTGGTTTGACCATGTGCACAAGCATCTCTGGATTTTGATTCATCCTTCATGGATGACAAGGAAAAATGTATGAAATATTTAGAATCTATCCATATACGCCTTTTCTTCAGATGAAACCTGCAGTATGTTCAAACACCATAATGGCTACGGAATGTGTAACTGGCTACATAATTACTGTATTATGTAGCTAAAACTGCTCAGAAATCATTAAGACAACAAAACCACAAAAGTACAACAAGTTAGTCATTGCATGTATTCCTTAAGTGATTTTAATCATTCTTATTGATCTTCAAGGTATATAAATGACGAAAGGAATGATAAGATAAAGTGAAATTTGGCAAAGGAGAAGACACTTTTAGGGCTCAACATACCCCCGCTACAAAACTTTTGCATGTCCTCATGCAATTTCATTCCATTTGTACTGATACCTCTGTAAGAACATCTAACCTTATTTTTCTGCTTCTTTTGGTAGTTAATTCCATCTTGGGTTTCCTTATGAGTGTCTTGAACTTCAGGTTAATGAGTGCCATGTTCAACTTCTTGTTCCTTTTCTTCAACTTCTTGTTTGCTTTATATAATCCTTCCATTTTCTGAGAGAGAGTACTATTAATGCTACCTTTCAATTTAACTTGCTCCCTTAGAATTTCATTTTCATTCTTAATATGGTTATTCAGTATCTCCAATTCATAATTGTCTCTTTTTAATTTTTCAATTGGAGGTTCTTGTGGACTGGGGGACCTTTCTCTTTTATCTGAGGCTTTTCTCTCTAATGACTCCACATGGTAATAAAACTACTACTGAGATGGATCTACATCTGGGGTTCTTCTACCAAAGTTTTCTTCATATTGGTATACAGGAGATTTGTCAACTGGGGTCTAAATTGGAATTTCTTCTTCTTCAATGTTTATGATTTCAGTTCCCTTAATGCATGTATTTTTCAAAATTCCCTCAAGCCTGGAACTTCTCCTCAATTTAGGTGGATTTTCATCTTTTACATCATCTTTTTCAACAAATACATTTGTTAATTCCTCCTTTCTTTTATTCTTGAGTTGTTTCTTGATTTTTACCAACTTTTCAGAGATTATTTCATCACTGTTTTCTTGTGTTGATACACTAGGCTTGATTTCAATAGTTTTAACATCCTTTCCTCTCTTACTTCTTCTCACAGGTTTTTCTTTAGACAATGTTTCTTTAGGTTATTCAAAATGGTTTCTTAGGAGGAATTCATCTGAATTATCTCCTATCTTCTTCAAATGAAACTCAATTAACATTTTAATTAAGCCATGATGATGTAAGGTAGTCTCTAAGAATTGAAGCCTTTTCTGGACATTTGAAGACATCCTTTTCAAAATATTAAGTAGGAAAAATGGCAAATTTATTTCTTCATCTAGAAAATTCATCATGAGCCTAATGTGATAAACATACAAAGTACCAAATCTGCCTTCACAGGTTATGAAATTTTGTAATATTAATAGCATATTCCTCCATTTATTCTTAAAAGCTGAACTAGGAATACCTTTCTTAAACACTGTAGTGTCCATACCTGGGTTTTTCAACATTTGTCTCCAAGCCTCATTGTGAAATTCTTTGTTTTTAAACCATCGTTCTCCCTTCCTTGGAATTTCTATTGCTTTTGCTATGAAAGACTCTATGATGGAGAATTTGATATCCCTAATCTCCACTTCTTCTCCATTGAATGATCTGGCAAATGACTTTGTGATTTCTTTATGAAATCCATTAAATTTCTCTATAAAGCTCAACCATCCAGCCTGTTGCAATAACCCTTTGATCTGAGGGTATCCTTCCAAATACTTAGTTCCAATTGGCTCTGACCTGACAATAAGCCCCATTTATTCTTGATGAAAAGTGCTTCCTTTCTCTAGCTTCAATTCACTACTCTGTTCCTGTTCTTAAAGAAAAAGCAACTGTGGAGGGTTGTCTTGCCCTAAAGTGACTTCTCTGCAGATGAGGGTTTGGCTACAGAAGAAATAGTAGTGAGTGGGAGTGAATGGAACAGGGTAGTGGTAAATCATAAAGGATAATGGGGTATAAGAGTTTGTCATGGAATGAATGACCACGAAGAAATCTTTATGAAGATTTAAAAAATCATCAATGAATGCTGTGTTCTGATGACGTGACCTAATAGGTCACTTCTAGGTTCTGTCCATTAACTTATAATTAATGATGATTTGTTCTGGAGCGGGTTGAAAGGGATTTGGTCAAGGAATGTTTATGGTAGGTGTTTGATCAATTCAAATAATAAAATAACTTAGGAAAATATATGACCTAACCATATTATACTTTTAATGATTTGCTATCAAAAATAATTTCATACAATTTTACCTTAACCCTTTTTGAATTTTTTCTGCTTTGATGTGATTTGTCTTTCATATGAAAAATATCAATCCTTTAGGCTCCATAATCTTCTTTGACTCATCCTTTTTTTTCTGAAGTGGATTTTGCAAAATCAATTAGCTACATAATGGAGCTGGCTGCAGAACAGGTAGCTATAGAATGTACCTGTAAGAACTCTGAAATATGAAATGGAATGAAATATGGATAAAGTGAGATATGGATGGAATGAATGAAATGGATCATGAATGTGTAAAGTGAATCTGCAACTTATGGTTTTATGATACTTAATTGCAGAAAAGAACAATTTTTGAAAATCTAAAGTGTCAGAAGGACTTCTGATTTTCACCTTAGATTTTCTGTATAAACATGCCAATCAATGATTGGTTTCATGTTTATGCCCTTTTTATTATATATATATATATATATATATATATTTTTATTTTTTTATTTTATTCATTTATTATATATATATATTGAGGAAAAATATAATTAAGTTAGTGAAGAAGAAGGATTCTTCTTCACTAACTTCATATCAATGTTATCTTGAAATTTCTTGACAAATTCCTCTCTTGAAAGTGGCTTATGATACAATTTCAGTCTGTGTCCATTTACAAGAAAGGCTACCTTTCCTTCATCTATTGTCTCGATTTTTATTGCTCCATTTTCAAATATTTTCACAATATCATATAGCCCAAGCCAATGAGTCTGAAATTTACCGGAAAAATCCTTGAACTTTGAATCAAATAAGAGAGCCTAGTTACCTTCTTTAAATTTATTTTCCTTGATGTAATTATCATTCCATCTAGTCCTTTGTTGTTGGACTATGCTTGTTCTCTGAACTGCATCTTGTTTGATCTCATCCAATTCATTAATTTTCTCTAATTTGTGCTTCTGTTAGATCAATTCCCAACTGGATTGCCATTTTAAAGGTTTGGATCTGAAATTCTATGGGAAACAAGACTTGTTTTGCATAAACAAGTTCATAAGGAGTATGACCTGTTGTGTTTCTCCATGTAGTCCTGTAGGCCCACAAGGCTTCAGGAAGCCTTTCTGCCCAATCTCTCCTGTGTAAATGAACAGTATTTGTTAGGATTCCTTCAATGACTTTATTGGTAGATTCCACTTGCCTATTTGCTTGTGGATGGTAGGGAGTAGATTTTCCTGTGTCTAATCTTGTACTTTTCTACCATTTTCTCCACTAGATTTGATGTGAATTGAGCTCCTTGATCTGTAAAAATTTCTCTTAGGACACCAAAACGAGTAAAAATATCCTCAAAAATAAAATCGACTATAGATGATTCGGTAACAGAAAGTAATGGTTTGGCCTCTACCCATTTGGTAACATAATCAGTGCAAACTAATATATATTTCTTTTATCTTGATGGAGGATTAATAGGTCCTACAAAATCCAAAGCCCATTTCTCAAAGGGTTCAATGTGTACCTGAGGTTCCAGTGGCATCTCACCTGGAGGAGAAGGTTTCCCTACCCTTTGGCAACTGTCACACCTTTTAACATACTCTTTAGCATCCTTAAAGAGGGATGGCCAATAATATCCTAAATGAAGGATCTTATAAGCTATCCTCTTATCAGCAAAGTGTCCACGACATGGTTCATCATGACATGCCTTGAGAATCTCAGGCATCTGATCTTCTCGAACACATCTTTTGATGATGAAATCTAGACCTGTTTTGTATAACTCATTAGCAATCCATGAATATTTTGCACTGTCATAAATGATCTTTCTTTTATATTTTGTATTCATAATTGAAGGAAATTTTCCTGAAACTAAATATTTAGAAATATCAGCAAACCAAGGAGTTTGAGTGGTAATTTCAAAGAGATATTCATCAGGGAAATGATCTTCAACTGGAGTACTGTCTTTAATGTTTTTGAGTCTATATAGGAAATCAGCTACTGTATTTTGTTTTCCAGGCCTATCCAGAATAGTAATGTTAAACTCTTGTAAAAGAAATAACCATCTTGTGACTCTGCCATTAGTAATTGATTTGTTCATTAGGTACCTAATTGCAGAGTGATCTGTGTGAATAAAAGTTTCATAGCCTGTTATATAGTGTCTAAATTTATTTATGGCATGAACAACAGCTAAGAACTCTTTTTCAAGTACAGTATAATTTAACTCTGAAGGAGTCAAATTTTTACTTGTATAGTAGATGGCATAAGGAATCAGGTATTTTTGTCCCAATATAGCTCCTAAAGCTGTATCTGAGGCATCTGTTGAAATATGAAAAGGTAATTTCCAGTTAGGTCCCTTTAAAATAGGTGCTTCAGAGATTTTTGTTTTCAGGGTTTCAAAGGCTAACTGGCAGTCAGGATTCCAATTGAATTCACATTCCTTGGTAAGTAATTTGAAAAGTGGAGATGCTATCTTGGTGAAGTTTTCTATGAATCTCCTATACTACCCTGTAAATCCCAGAAAACTTCTAACATATTTTTGAAAACTTGGAACTAGTAGTCTGGAGATGACTTAAAATTTTGACTTATCAACTTTGATCCCCTCTCCTAAAATGTGATGTCCTAGAACAATCCCTTTAGTAAACATCATAAAAAACTTTTCATGACTTAATGAAATATTTTCTTCTTTACATATTTTTATAACTTTTTCCAAGTTTTCTAAGGCTTCTTCAAATGTGTTTCCATAGACTGTGAAATCATCCATGTATACCTCTACACAATCATATATTAGATCTGAAAATATTCCTAGTACTGCCCTTTGGAATGTTGCAGGTGCATTGCATAATCCAAATGGCAATACTCGGTAGGCATAGGTACCCCAAGGACAGGTAAATGTGGTCTTGTCTTGATCCTCGAGTGCTACTTGAATTTGGTTATAGCCACTGAACCCATCCAAAAATGAAAAGTACTTCTTGCCTACTAATGTGTCTAACACCTGATCTATGAAAGGTAAGGGAAAATGGTCTTTAAGAGTAGCTCTGTTTAGTTCTCGGTAGTCAATACATACCCTCCATTTTCCATTCTTCTTGGGTACAATCACCAAAGGAGAGACCCACTGACTATCTGAAATGGGATAAATAAAATTGACATTTAACAATTTCTGCAATTCTTCTTTAACAATCTCCCTAAGGTTTGGATTCATCCTTCTCTGAGGTTGTCTGATTGGTTTTCAATTTTCCTCTATATAGATATGATGAGTGCAAGTCTTAGGAGTGATCCATTTCATGTCAGTATACTCCCAAGCATTTGCTGCAGGATGTCTCTGTAATATTTTGACTAGCTTTTCTTGTCGAAACTTATATAGGTTTTTGTTTATGTTTAAGGTCTTTCCTAGGAATATTTAAATTATAGAGCTGCCAAATTTTTCCATGGAGTAAAGAGACATCTATCTTGATGATAAGAACTCAATGTTAGACTCTTCTTGAAATTGTTCATATTTAAATTCTGAAGAAGATTCATAATTTTCCAAAGTATTCAGAATCTGACTATCTTCACTAATTTCTGAAATAGTGAAGAGAGGTTGTATATCTTCTTCATCATCAATCCATTGAGTATCATATGATTCTGTGATTTTTCTAGCTAGAGGATACAAGGTAAATTTCCTGGTTGAACTTCCACCAGAGATGTACATATCACTGGATCTACAGCTAATGAAAGCATTAGTTGTAGCTAACCAAGGTCTTCCTAATATAATAGGATGTCCTCCTAGATCATCTTTAGAAGTTAGGATCATGAAATCCACAAGATACTCCCAAGAATATAAGGACACTGGAATGTATTCTATTATCCCATCTGGTTTGATCACAGATCTATCTGC
This sequence comes from Pinus albicaulis, assembly GCA_034641835.2. NCBI lineage: Eukaryota > Viridiplantae > Streptophyta > Pinopsida > Pinales > Pinaceae > Pinus > Pinus albicaulis. The sequence goes on along the minus strand of CM076578.1, from coordinate 198,971,406 downwards.
TAATTGTAGCAGTGTGGGTGTAAAAAGAAGATTAGGAAGTTTTAGTTTTTCCATGATTTTCCTACTCATGATATTGATTGCTGCTCCTAAATCAATGAGTGTGTTCTGGATTTCAATTCCATTGATGTGTATTCTGACAACTGGATTTCCTGGGTCTAGATACTTTGGAATGGAAATCTTACCCATCATTATATCTGCTATTTTTCCTACTAGTTGTATTTTCTTTGTCTCTTTCATTCTTTTTCCTTTTTTTTCATACTCAACTCCCTTATTGTTTTTGTTAAGATTGAGATTTCCTTGATAGCTTGTAATAATGGAATCTTAATACAAACATTCCTTAATTCATCTAGGAAATCATAGTTAGGCATCATTATTTGTTTCTCTACACCCTTATCAATTTGTAATCTTTCTGGAAAAGGAGGTGTAGAAGTAGATGTTGATGGCTGATCTAATATAGGAGTTGAAATTATTGGCTCTTTTTGTTTTGATTTTTCAATGTTTTGGTCTTGAAAAGATGTGCTTTCCTCAAGAATTTTATTTACCTGTAGAGAAAATTCCTCAGAATTGTTTTGCTCTTGTATAATTGCAGAAGGTTTCTTCTTTTCAAGTATTCTTCCAGACCTAAGTTGAACATACTTAAGGTCTAAAGGAGTAATAAAATAGGTTGGGAATTGTTGACCTTCTATCATATATGTATTCTGAGGATTTTTTTTGTTGGGGTTTGGTATTGGCTGGGTAGGCAATTGATTTTCTTTTTGAGGAAATGGTAATGGAAGTGGTTGATTTTGATTTTGGTTCTGATGTTTTGGACTCTGTTGAGGATTTTGTTGAGAATTTTGTTGTGGGGGAAAGTTTGAATATGTTGGATATGAGGGATAAGAAGGTGGATATTGATAATAATGGGAGAACCTTCCATATGGATTTTGTGTTCCTTGTGCCCAAGGTTGAGATTGATTTTGGAATTGAGGCCAAGGTTGTTGCCAAGAATTCCAATTTGGTGGGGGTTGATTGTACATTTGACTATTAAAACATTGTGTCTGAGGCCCCTGCCAAGGTCTTCTAGAGACAAAGTTAAGAGATTCTATGGAATTTGTGGGTGTTTCTTCCTAAAAGACAGCCCTAAGACCAGGGAGTGAAGAAAAACTCTTGGTCTCATGTTTTTCTGAACAAATTGCACAAGTCTCTATTACTTTTGCATCTAAAGGACACTCTCTCAAGGCATGCTTCTTCCTACATTTGGGACAAAATATTGCTAAGGCATCTATTTCAGATTTTTGCTTGTTTTGTAACTTAAGGGTGTCTATTTGTTCACTACGACTCCCTAGGATGTCAGATTTAAATTCATCAAGCATATTACCTATTTTTGCCCTATTTACTATTCTAGCTGCATATTTACTTACCCTTGCAAGAGCAGGGTCTCTTTGTCCTTTTAGAGTTTTAGATTTTCCTCTTGAAATATTGATACATAACTTAGCTATATCAGTAATGGAAGCTGAGATATGTCCCATTTTCCCATCATATTGAGGATATCTATCCATTCATCCCTAATTGTTTTCAACAAGAGAGCCTTCAAAGTTTCTTGATCTAGGGTTTCCATTTTTGCCCTCTTGATGTTATAATTGAATCTTTCCAACAAATCTTCTAGATTTTCATCCTCTTTTTGCATCATCTTGAACACTTCTTCCTTATGATTGTCTGGTATACAGTAATCCAAGTATCTATCTAGAAATTCTTTCCTCATGTCTTCCCATGTCGTAATAGACCTATTGATTAAACTCATAAACCATTTTAATGCTGCTCCTTTCAATGTTGAAGGGAACATTTTAAGTTTCTGAGCATCTTGTAGATAATCATAGGTTCTACATAGAACTTCAAATTCAAATAAGCAGGTTTCAGGATCCTCACTTTTTAGTCCATGAAAGTTAGGAAGAATATAAGGTGAGATGTTTTTCATAGTTGCATTAGTCTCCTCATCTACTATAGGGAATCCAAAAGGACTTCCAGTTCCCCTTCTACCTCTGCCTCCTTCTACATTTCCTCTTCCTCCTACTACATTTCCTCTACCTCTTCCTCTATCTCCTCCTCTTCCTCTACCTCCTCCAAATAGTGTATGTTTTCCATTAAAGACTTCTCCTTCCCCTTCTTCTGCCATGATAGACTCCTCTGAACTGATTTAGGGTTCAGTTGGAAGAGCTAGTTGTTCTACTGGTTCTTCTATTAAGGGTATATTGAAGAAATAGTCCTCTTCTTCCTCTTCACTAGGGATTTGTAATTCTTTTGTTGGAATATATTCCCCCGTGGAAGTGAAAAAGGTTACCCCTTCTGTAGGAGTCCTTGGATCTTCTTCCTCTAGAATTGCTTCAGTGGATGAAGTGGGGGATCTTCTTGATGGGATATCTGATCTTGAGACTTCTGGAAACCTATGACCAGTATAGTATGGAATGTGAGTTTGGGTTGGAGGTGTGCTACTTCTTGGTCTAGGTGGAGTGAGTGGAGTTGTGGGAATTAAACTTCTGCCTCTTACAAATCTATCCCTAGAATCTCTTTCTCTATGCATATCATTATTTTTGGGAAATAGGAAATAAGGCTACCTAGTTGTACCTCCCCGGCAACGGCGCCAAAATTTTTAGTCAATTCAGTGTCCTGAACTGATAACATAAATTATCAACCAGGGCTTGTAAACTAATGAGGTATAGTTGCACTATATGTGCCTAAATATCCTTATTCTTATTTCATTGTTTTCAATATTTTTTGATGTTTTTGAGTTTTGTTATGTTTAGATTTTAGTATGCTAATCTATGTTCAAAAGAATGACATCAAATCTATGATAGAAAGGAAAGAAAAGAGAATCTTAGACTCAAAACAGAGTGTAATTGTAGATTCTGTTCCTAATGATGAAAAATAGAGCATTCTAATCCATGGATGTCCTAGCTTGCAAATGAACATGAAAACAATAGACATTATGAATAACCTGTGTACAGTTGGCTTTTAGTTTGTGAAGAGATTGAACTCTTAAATGTGATGAGGGTCTTTTAAAATAGACATGGCCAACTTTAGCAATATTGTAGTGCAATCTGTTCCTTATATTAGAGATAATTACAGATGACTTAGAAGAAAAATTGCTAATATGATGGGGAAGTGTTTGGAACACCTAATCCTACATGGGTAGGTGTGGAATGCGAAAAGTCACAATGGAGTCCAAGTGACCTTGGAATATGAAACCAAGAGTCACACCATTGTACTATAAATGTACATCTTTGTATAATGGAAAATAAGAAAGCCTCACGCTTATCCTTTATTGTGTTGAGTCTCTTGTGTGTGTGCATTCTTCTTCCTCATACACCATGTGTGTGCTTCAACATGGTGTTTAACACTTTGTGGCTTATCAGAAGCGTGGTGCTCGCCTGCTCAAATTGAATGAGCCTCTTGTGTCACATGGCGCATTGCCTATCTTTGCCTTTGCGACATTTGGAGAAGTTTTTCCCCCGACGAGTGTTTTGCACCATTCGAATGTATTGAAGAGGAGCAACATTCAGTGATTTTGCAGCATTCAAAATCCTTGGCAGCATTCAGGCATTGTTTTTGAAGAAAGTCAGCACTGTCCATCTGAAGGTTTTCATTCTAAATTTTCTCTGCAATTTCTGCTCATTAAATTCTGCATTTTGAGCTGCTGGAAATAGTTTAAAGAGGGTTTCTGAAATAAAAGTTTTTGGCCTTTTAATGGAAAAGAATTTTGAGTTTTTTTATATTTGAAAATTCTTGAAGAATTTAGGAGTTCTCTGTCGTCTGCATTTTCTCTTGATGATTTATTATTGCTGTTTGGAAGGATTTCTCTGAGATTTCTGCTCTCTTTCTTTTCGTTTAAATTGGTTTCACCTCCTTCTCATCTCCCTCACCCATTTCTCTTCTGGTTTTCTGCTTCTGTCTGAATTCACTCTACTGTCTTAGATCCAGTTCTTGCTCTCTCACCTTTACGGCGTCATGCCGCTGTGTCCCACTTTCATTCATCAGCCGTCTCTCCAAACTTTTAACACCAACCTAATCGAACTGTCTGTCGACGATTCTCATCATACCACTACATCTTTGTTGATAAATACCTCCTTCTTCAGCTCTGCCTTATCTTTGCCCCTCAGTTCACCATCCTCAAACTACGCCTTAACTCCACCTCTGATTGTCGCGTTCAAGCGCTTGCTCCCCTCCATGTGTTCTGCTCTCATTCATAACACTCATAAGTTGAATGTTGTTATCACCAAGCTTTCCACTATACGCGTTTAACGAAAACAGACTTGCTTCTTGCATTCAATAATTCATCTATTACGTTTCTAAATCTTTTGCTTTACAATTTAATGTTTATTTAGTTTTTTAGATCGCTTATTTCTAATATTGTCATACAATTGTTTCTTTACTTCAATTAAAATCCCTCCCAAAATTTTTAAAATTCCCTCCTCCATTTAATTCGATTCCCCTCATTTTAATTATTAATCCCTCCACGTAAAGTTTGTCCCTTCCTCCCATTTAATACATTCCACCCATTTGAACTCATCCCTTGTAAAATTAATATCATTTCCTTTTAATTAAATCACCCCCCCCTTCCTTTTAATTAATCCCATTCCCTTTTATTTTTAAGTATTCCCATTTTTTTAATTAATTTTTTATTAATTAAAAAAAAAAACATTAGACAATGAAAAAAGGAAGACAGCACTAATGAATTAAATGATATATAGAGAAATTGCAGATTTGACATTGATAAAAGGTTGATTTTTTGAAAAATTGACATTTGAAGACAGTTTGCCATCATCGAAAACAGCTCTTTGAGGAAAAATTTCAGCTGCTTTAAAGGCTTCTTTCATAGTGTTTTCAGCTGCACATATTTTTGCAGAGATTTTGTATTGAACTCACATTGTGAGTGAATTTGCCTCTTCATTCATAGTTGGAATCAGTGTAAAATTGAGTTGTTGGATTGTTGATTGCCCTCCATCATTTGAGGAGCACACTTTGTACTTTGAGAGTTCTCTTGAGTCATTTGTATTTGTTGTTGAATCACATTGTAAACGGGTGCATTTTCGGTTGAAGCCAACACCCTTTCATTTTTGAGCCTAAGTTGTTGAAAATGGCTAAAATCAATGAGGTATTAGAGTTGTTGAATAACCTCATTCATTCAAATGTTCATGATATGATAAAAATGAGCAAGGATGCTCTTTGTAACATTCAGAGTTGTTTGCAAGATGCACATGAAAAGATTGAGTTTTTGCAGTTGGAATCTCAGCTCCAACAAGATGAACTTCAGCAAAAGAGTCACCATTCTGAACCTGTTTCTGTTCAGAAGATTGTGAAAGACTCTCATCAGAAGAAAGAAGACAAAGTTGCAGTTGATTCTCATTCAGTTCATTGCACTAGAGCAGATGTACATGCAGATGCAGCAGCTCAGCCTGCACTTCCTAAGCCCATCATCAGACCTTGGGAAGAGCTTGTCCACAACAAGCACCGAACTGGTCTTGGATATGACAAGGATGTGACCTTTCATATTCCAGACTACATAAAGCCCATCAGATTTCAGAGTTCCGGATTCATGTATGACAGTTCACCTGCATTTGTTCCAGATCCTGCTCCACAACAACAATAGATTGAGAAATGCCAACACTGTGATCGAGTTGGCCACATGAAATATCACTGTTTTGATCTTCATCCATGCAAGCACTGTGGTCGACACACTCATTCTTCAGACAGATGCTTCAGAAACAAGCCTCCTGCAAGAACCAAGATTCATCTTGGATGGATCGCTTCTTGGCAATGGGCATCAGCAGCCAAGAAGATGTTTACGACACATGTTAGAACTTGCTCACGAATATTGAGCAAACTTGCGGTTGAGTTTCGCCATCATCTCTCACCAGCTCACAGCCAGTGAAAATCGGTCAGTCATGTACACAACTTGACGACGAGATCAAGCGAGGCACGAGCCACAATCTCATTCCATGTTGTGAGTTGCTTGACCGGTTCAGCGAGCACAGAGCCACAATTCGTCATTCCAGATTCAGAGATGTAGCCAGAGATACAGATGCCCATGAGCATACCTTCGGTTGGTGGATAACCTAAAACCATCATCTTTGGTTGGTGGATAACCTAAAACCATCATTTTAGGTTGGTGGATAACCTAAAACCATCATCTTTGGTTGGTGGACAACCTAAAACCACCACAGGTAGTAGACCTCCCTTCTTTTAGGTTGAAGGTCTCCCTTTTTATGAGGGACAATTCCTCTAGCAGAAGCCTTCAGCTTCTTGCCAGTTTTGGAAGAGTTCCAGGAACTGCAACAAGTTTTGCGTTCCAGTGTTTGTGGTCATCCTAAAACCACCTCTTTTTTCAAACATTTCAGAGAGTTGATTCAGCCCAAGTGCTGCCATGTATACTTTGCAGATTTGTATTACAACTCTTTTCTTGGACTCACACATACCCCTTCGGATTAAAGGGGGATGTTGGAACACCTAATCCTACATGGGTAGGTGTGGAATATGAAAAGTCACAATGGAGTCCAAGTGACCTTGGAATGTGAAACCAAGAGTCACACCATTGTACTATAAATGTACATCATATGTATAATGGAAAATAAGAAAGCCTCACGCTTATCCTTTATTGTGTTGAGTCTCTTGTGTGTGTGCATTCTTCTTCTCATACACCATGTGTGTGCTTCAACATGGTGTTTAACAATAAGGATCTCCTATGAATAATTAAACTTCTTATGTCACCACAGCTACGTCTCATTCATCAGCTAGAGTTTTATTGGAATAGTTCATTGAAGGAGACTAGATATAACAAAATAAGAATCTTCTAAACAATAAGTAACCCACAATATTACAATTAGATCTTTTCTGTGATTTAGAGATTTGTTGGAATAGTTTTGAGAAAGGACTATTTGTACAAATATGAGGATCTTCTATCTAATTATAGAGTAGGAAATGCAACCTAATTAACTTATCATCATACAACCAAATCTCATTCAATCAATAGTGATATGTTGGAAAAGCCTTTTAAGAAAAAGAGTGGCTCTAGGATAATGAGAATTTAAATGACAAAAACTAAATTGCTAGTAACTCAAGATGTCACAATTACATCCATTCAATGAATAGAGATATATTGGAAAAATTTAAGAAAGGATTAAATATAACATCATGAGGATCTGTTAGTTGAACAAACAAAACAAGACATGATACTAAAAGATATAAACTCAGAAAACTATCTAAGTGAGAAATATAACAACACAGAATTAAAAGTTACTTATCTAGAAAGCATCTGAAAAGCCTCCTTAGGTAGCAGGGGCCCTCTTCTACCAAGTTAGCATGAAAATCTTTAACTCCTCAAGTTTGTCTTCAACATAGCATCAAAGTTATGCTTCTTCTTATTATCAAAAATACTTCGAAACAAAGTATCATAGTATTGGAAAATAAGGGTTAACTTGTTCCCTTGGTCTTACCGAGCTAAATTTATAGGCAATTACATAACTTTTATTGAATGAAAATAGGCACAAGTGTATTCTAAATTCAAAATCAAACTAAAAATATTTGCTAGGACTCGTGATTTGCTGAAAGAAAATCAAGTGTCCTTATCCTTATAGAAATATGCTTCTTGGACTCTTGGTTTGACCGCGTGCACAGGCATCTCCAGATTTTGATTCAACCTTCGTGGATGACAAGGAATAATGTAGGAAAGATTTAGAATCTAACCATATACTCCTTTTCTTCAGATGACACCTGTAATATGTTCAAACACCAAAATGGCTATGGAATGTGTAACTGGCTACAGAATGACTGCATTCTATAGCTAGAACTACTCAGAAATCATTAAGACAACAAAACCACAAAAGTACAACAAGTTAGTCATTGCATGTATTCCTTAAGTGATTTTAATCATTCTTATTGATCTTTTAGGTATATGAATGACAAAAGGAATGATAAGATAAAATGGAATTTGGCAAAGGAGAAGAAACTTTTAGGGCTCAACATCTTGAATTCTATAGACCCCATATTGACATTAAATGTTGGTCCATTGATCTACTATATAATACACCCAACATCGACACACAATATCCTCTTCTTTGGGATATACATGACTTGAGTTGATAGATATCTGATGACTAGAGAGAGAGAGAGAGAGAGAGTCCTTGAATAAGTTTAGTACCAAATTTCAAAGCATATTGCATTTTTACTCAAAGTCATCTAAGTTTTGCTTTTGTTGAATAAGAAGGCTCATTACATTTGTATTCTAAGAATCACAATGTTGTCCATTATTATGGACCTTAATAGAAATTAAATGAATTAATATTTAGTAAACTTGAAGAGTTTCTTCATACCAAAAAAATATTATTCTCACTGAATCCATGATTCTAATTCCCTCAATTATGCTTATATGAACCAATACTAAGTAGAAGTAGAGACTGAATTGTCGTGGACAAATAGTTACACCTAGAGAAAATTATAATCCATAGCTCCATAGCTAGGTAATTAAATATTGTATGGGGAAAAGAAAAAAAATATAGAAAGCAAAAGTCTGATGTAGCAAACTCAGACAAAGGAAAATATTAAAAAAATATAAAATTACTTTTCGGCGGAAAGAAAACTCAGCAATATTTCAGTCCTGACAAGTTGCAGGAAGTATTGTGTTAGCCAGCTATAAAATTTGTTATATCAAAAGCTGGCTAAACCATTTTTGAAGCCTTCAAGAAACAAGTTTTATTGAAATTTTTTTCTCTCTTGAAGCCTTATGAGGGCCTCATGCCTCTATCCAAATCTTCACTATTGTTTCCTTTTCACACTCTGAAATTCTGTTGATTTCATGAGAAAAGACTGCTACAAAATTCCCCAAATTTTCCCTCATTTTAACCCTCCTCCACTAAAAAACTAACGTTCATTTTCTCCCCTTTTTCTCCATAAAATTCCTCTATTTTTCATGATTTCCCTTCTTCCATTCATGAAAATCATCTTTACATAGTTTAAAACTCATTTTTAAACTATATCGAAACCCCCAAATCCATTGAAAAACATTGAAAAAATCATAAAAAATACATATTTTTGTATTAAGGCTTAAGCCCCTTGGGCTAAGTCTTAAACCACTTCCCCTCCATGTGCCCCAGCGCTGGAACCAAGTGCTAAAGGTCACAAGCGCTTATCGCATCGGAGAAAATCACAAAGCGCTGTTGTTTGCGTTAAACAAAAAACTTCGATTGCGATGGTCCGATCGCGCAATCGCATCGGCCTTCCCCGATTATGCAAATCACATTGGCCTTCCCCGCGCATTATCGCATCGTAACTTTTTCGTCAGGTGCATTAAAATATTTCTCCACCTCTGATTGACTCCTCTCGACATGTGATCGCATCGGAGTTTTCCATCGAGTGCATCTAATTACTTTACTTTGTGTCCCTCCGATCGCCGATTCCCGATTTATTGTCCACCGTTGATCTTGTGGGACAATCTCATCCGACAGCCCACGATCATCCTGAACCCCCAACTTCAATTTTAAACCATATTTTCCTCCGAACTAAGGTTTTTTACCTTATTCCTTTGTATTTTCGCCATTTCTCTATTATACGTCCCGGATCACTCCCGACCATCGATCTCTGCTCGATCGACGGATTTGACATATTCTCTCCCTCTACTCTCCTTTCAACCTCCACAAAAAGATCCACACCATTGGATGATGCCATCCAACGGCTAGGCTCTCTCCCCACACCCTCTACAGCAGTTAAACCCATAAACGCAGGATTTCTTAATTCTTTTCGTATTTTGCAGGTTTGTATGGTTTGTTCTGTCATATTAAAGAGAAAGCCGAAGGCTGGGAATGACTATTCCCATGCCTTTGATTTATCAAAGGGGACCATCCACGGGGCTCTACTCTATGTCTCGTCATTGCTTCATGGGCATTGATGCCACATGAGCCCTACGTGGCCTGCACATCAACAAGACAAAGTGAATGAAATCACAATCAAAGAGTATCAGTGTCGAAGACAAAACGTACCAGAACAGAAGATGGAAGAAAAATTTGTGGGAATTACGGCTAAGAATGATTATCAAAAGCCTAATCCTCCAAATTAAAACACAGTTAAAAGAAAATTATAAGTGTTTAGCGGACAGAAAGGCCTCCACCGCCTCAACAGAGGTGAATTGATTCCTCTCAGTTACCACAGTGCCACCTGTAGCCACAAGCATTCAAACAGAGGTCGAAGTTATTGATCAAAATCAGATATTTGCCTCAACGCAGCCGAAGAATTAGTTCTGCCAAAGGAATTTAATGTAAAAATATCAGCAGAATTATTACATTCATGACACAGAGCCTCAAAAGTCAACAAAAGCTCCCACCGAGCTTAAATCTTAAATGTAAAAAAATTAATAGAGAGGACACATATGTAAACTTCTCCATTGAGCCCCTCAAAGGCTGAGAAGTCATTAATCTGTATTAATTAACTTGGGAGATCTTTTATCAGATCTCACCTCCTCATTCTTCTATAAATACTTCCGTAGAAGATGAGAAAATGTTGGTTACTGAAATTTGAAATATACTTGAGCTTGACACATCTACTTGTAAATAGTGTTCGCTGGCTCTTGGAGCTCTGCTTGTGATAGATAAGTTAGTCTAGGAAGTGTAGATGATTGCTAAACTAAAGCATTGGAATTAAAGCTGTGACTGGTTTGGAGCATCAATACAAGCTGATTTATGGGATCCTGGTCTATGTCAACGATGATGTTATTTCTTATTGTGAATTGTTATTTTACTTCTGTTTTCACTTTGTTCATCTTCTCTTATAAAGAACAACATGCATAGAGCTAGGACCTACTGTATATCAGTACCCTTCTCTAACTGAAAATCTTTATTTGTATGTTTTCTTCCAAATTGTGCTATTTAGGAATGATTTAATTCAGTTTAAGCAGTAGGAATGCTGGTGTTCCCTCATCCTCATGTCTTAGCTAAATATTGTTCTTGAATGTTATTTTCATTTCATGTCAAGTAGAGATGAGCTAAGGAAGATATGGTGTGCACTGTTCCTAGTTTTATCCCACAAGACTGTCTAAAAGTTTCCTTTGGAATGTGTTAAAAGATGGCTAGTTTAAAAGTACTTACCAAATCTTAGGCCATTTTTTGTTATCTTTGTGTTTGTCTTGAAATTTACCAAGTAAAGCATAGCTAGAAGAGGATTTGTGGTGAGCCCGGCCCACTAGTTTCTACTCCAATAGTTGCCTTCAAGTTTCCCCCCTGTTTTTAAGTGTTTTCTATTGAAAGTGTATCAAAGGCTGGATAGTTTGAAAGTACTTACCAGATCCTAGTTTAATTTTATGTTTTTCTTAAGTGTGTGTCAAAGGCTGACTAGTTTAAAAGTACTTACCAGATCCTGGACTACTCTTTGTTCTTCATCTGTTTAAATTCCCCTTCTTGTTGTATCATTTCATTCCATAAATCAAACTTTAAAGAGATCCTTAGAAATAGATGACTTGACCCATGGACCACTCTTGCCCCTTGTTGTTTCAATTAGACCCTATTATGACTCCATAGCCCAATGGACTAAAACCTGCAATTGTCTATCTTTTTGGCCGAAGCTTGTTCTATTTGCTTGCAACTTCTCACCTTTGGAACTCTTTGCATCTAGGACTTTCCACCTCAAATAATAATCATGCTCAGCCATCCAAAAACAAAAAAAAAACCCTCGGTCTTCATAACTAGCCTAATATCATTACCCAAAACTTCAAAGACAAATCCATATTTGCACTTATTGGAGAGATCCCTCTCCGGATTCAGGAGGGCTAGATCCCAGAATCCCAAAGTGGTTGAAATAATGTTGTTTATGTGATTGGACTTTGAAAATATTTCTAATTACAGTTTTCTAGCATTTTTCATTTTAAGGTAATCATAGGATATCAGAAATTTTGTTTCAAAGAACATTTTCTATATTAACCAGCTGAGCCACCAGCAACTAACATTTTCTGGCGACTTCGCTGGGGACGAACCCAAAATCTCTGGTTCACCTTAAAATTTCATACAAACATCATGAGTTAAAAGCAGCCTTTTCAAGCACTACCAAGCAGTGGTAATCATGATAAAACTCTTTGAATCAGTGACAAACTAGGCAAACCCTAGGGTTCTCATAAGAGTTTATCTAACCTTGAAAAATCAGCTGGATTAGCCATAAGAGTAGACTATCTTTGTCTCATAACCGTAGCTAAGTTTTGAAACAAATCTGGGACACTCTTAGAAACCACACAGCAGAAAAATAACTCAGAAAACCCAAAAAAATATTTCAGATTGGAATTCAATAAACATGGTGGTGGACCATAAAACCTTTTACCTCCTTAGGAGCTAAAAACTTCCACTTGGCGACTCCATAATCCAAACAGACCTTAAGACTCCACTGGGAAGAACCCTGATCATTTAAATATCATTCAAACTCAGTTAGAGGACTTTAGGATTGAAATTTGTGTAAAACATATTAGTTAACCTCTTAAAAGACTGTCATATCTGGTTGAAATTTTCTTGTTTAGTTGGGTCTAAAAACACAGCATAGTGGCTCCTAGAAAGATTCATACTAGAGCCTACCCTGACCCAAACCCACCTGAGATAGTTGATAATCCAAAAAGTATCCTTAGGAAGTCTCCTAAGATAAAATTTTCAACTGTTTTTAGATCACCCTTGAGAGCTAATTCAGTTCCTGAAAATATTTCAGCTCTACAACAATCACAAGTTGACTTAGTAAATCCCTTTAGAACTAGGTCATTTGATGATATAATTTAGCTATATTCTGAGTCTTCACTTTCATCTCCTGAAACAAGTGAACGTCCTGGTAGTAGAGAAACAACACCACCTAATTTACATTTTCTTTACAATTTAGGTGTCTCTCATCCAAGATCAGCTCAACAATCTACTGCTGTTCCATCCATATCTTCTCACCAATCATCCACTATACAAACCACTCCACTTCAACCCACTTTCCCTCTTGTTAATCCACCTCGTGTAAATCCACCTCCACCACATATCATGGCAACATGGTATGCTCCCTTATTCCTCCCTATACCATTAGTCAATCTTCCACAGGACTATCAGTCCAAAATTCCATTATATGATGCTAGCAATGCTACAACTGCATCACAACATGTGGATAAGATGAATGACTACTTTGACAGAAATGAAATTGATGATGATTCTTTCAAGCTTAGACTATTTGCTCAAAGTCTGGGGGGAGAAGTAAGAAAATGGTTTAAAGACTTGACCCCCCACAATGTAAATGATCTCCAAGCCTTCCATCAAAATTTCCTAAACAAATGGGAAGTGAAGAAGAATCCTCTCCAAATCCTCTCTGATTACAAGAACCTCCACAGAAACACTAGGGAAAGTGTACAAGCTTACTGCACTAGATTTAACAATGTGTACAATGCACTTCCCCCAGATCTAAAACCTCCACAAGGCTCAGCGTTAAACAAGTTTCCTGAAGAGTTTTACCCTGAAATGGCCTATCAACTGAGAGAGAGAGACCCTGAAACTCTTGAAGATATGAAAAAAGGTGCTCTTGCTGTGGAAGTCAACTTGATGGACAAAAGAGCAAGAATGAAAAATGAGAAGAGAGTATCCTTCAGGGAAGAAAACACACCTTCTACTTCCAACTCAAAGATGGAGAGAATGATGGAGGAGATGATGAAAGAGATGAGCATAATTAAGAGAGCACAAGCAAGCCAAAACCAAAATTCTCCTCAAAACAGAAACCAGAACCAGAATCAGAATTTTAGAAGAAACCAACCTCCAAACAGACCTAGGGAAGATGATCAACAGATCACTCCTCCCTTTCACCAAAATTATGTGAGTGAGGTTGAGGAAACATATGAGCAAGTAGAGGATGATGATATCAATATGCTGGGAGTAGATAATGATCACTTTGAGGTTCATTATGATAGAAAACAAGGTCTGTACACACCTTATGATGACAAAAGAGATAATGATGAAAGTTATTATCAAGACATGGAAAATGTTATCATAGAGTCTCAAAGAGAATATGACCTTAGAAGTAAAACCAATCAACAAACTCCCAATACCAAGACCTCTGACAAATATTCACAAAACAACACTATAAAAAAGCCCAAAATTGTCAAACAGAAGGACAGAACAGTAGCTGGAAATTCTGATAAAGGTAAAGAGAAAGGCACCAAAAATGTTACAAACCAGAGTGTAGACCTTAGCAGTACTAACATTTTAGCTAGTACTCCTGTGAAAATAATTTTGTCAAATGTAAATAGAAAAAATCAGCAAGTTGATGTTGCTGATAAACTAGCAGCTAATAAGGCTGAGACAAGTTCTTCAAAGAGTCAAATTCCTTTCAGCCTAGAGCAGGAAATTTCCAAAATTAAAATCTTTGTTCCCTTGACTAAGTTAGCTGCCCAGAATGTATATAGGACCCAAATTGTGAAGGCTTTAAACATTGAGGATAATAATGACACAGTAAATCTTAACGATGACCAACCAGAGCTTATTTTTGGTCCGAATATTGAAGGTAAATATCAAGAGGGGCCTGTTCCTCCCTTTTATATAAGTTTAAATGTTCATGACAAAATTTTTCACAACGCTATGCATGATTGTGGGGCTTCTCATAATTTAATGCCAAAATCGTAATGGAGAGCCTTGGTCTAGAAATTAATAGACCATACAAAGACCTTTACTCCTTTGACTCAAGCAGAGTAAAATGTTTAGGATTAATCAAAGACCTCTGCGTTAACTTAGCCCAGATCCCAGCCAAATGCTTAGTAATGGACATTGTTGTGGCTGATGTGCCCCCAAAGTATGGAATGTTATTATCAAGATCTTGGGGGGCTAAGTTACAAGGGACTATGCAGATGGACATGACCTATGCGACTATCCCGGTTTTCAATCAGACTAGAAGACTTTATAGGGAGTCCCATATGCAATACACAGTTACAAGCCAAGACAGACCTCAAAACTCTCCTCTGTATTCTATAAACACAGGCCTCGATTCTTTTATTCTGTTTAATGATGAAACACTTAGTGAACAAGTCACTTTAACAGAATTAATGGCCGAAACAGAGGAAGAAGAACACAATGTAAAAGTGTCAAAATAGTTTGCTGCATTTGAAAATTGTAGCAAACCAACAACAGGTCTTGAGCTACAAGTCATGCGTCCTCTTATTTTAAACCTTGATAGTCGACAAAGAAACCCTCAACACAGTGAAGAACCTAAGGAGTTGAAACGATTTCAATTAAGTGTTGATATTAAAGAAACATCTGAAAGCATTTTATTTGAAGAGGACAAACACCAAACAGGTGAAACAAAAAATAGTCCTCTGTGGAGTATGTATTTTGATGGGTCGTGCACTAGAACTAATGCTGGTGCAGGTGTCTGGATCTGCAACACTGAAAACAACCATATAGAAAGCATTTCCTGCAAACTAAACTTTTAGTGTTCTAATAACATAGCGGAATATGAATCCCTGCTTTTAGGCTTACATTTGTTGAAAACGTTAGGAGCCAAGAGAATCAAAGTCCATGGGGATTCAAAGTTAATCATTAGACAAGTCAATGGGGAGTACATTGCTAATCATCCCAGACTTAGGGCCTATCGAAATGATGTCATGGACCTTTTAAATTTTTTTGAGGAGCACCAGATAATTTTTGTCCCAAGAAAAAGAAATCTCACGGCCCACAATTTAGCCTTTTCAGCTAGAACATGCTTAACGCCATACGAAACCAAAGACTGCACAACTCAGATAAAATTCAGACCAGTCGTTCCTGATAACGAGAAATATTGGCAGGTGTTTGACGGGGACAAATAAATAGAAGACTTCATGCAGTTCAGAAATGAATTCGAACTATACAGTTCGGATTCAGATTATGAAACATATTGCAATAGTGAAGAAAATTTTCTTGGTGAAGAAGAAATGTCTCCTGAACTTGTTAATATTAATCTACTGTCAAGAAAACTTCAAAACAAAACCGAATTGACTGCAGAATTAGAAACAAAAGAGTTAGAAACCCTGCAGTCCAAAGATGAAAGTTTGCCTAACAGTCTGGCACCTTTAGAAGAGTTTTTTGATTTTAACAATGTGGCCAAGAAGCCAAAACTAGAACCTGTAGAGGCTGAAGTGGAAGAGTGCAATATAGGCAGTGAACTTAAACCTATGATGATTAAACTGTCTAAGACTTTACTAGCTCACATTAAACTCAAATACATAGAGCTATTTAAAGAATTTTCTGATGTTTTTGCGTGGAGTTACGAAGATCTAAAATCCTATGACACTGAAATAATACAGCACAAAATCCCTCTCAAGGAAAACAAAAATCCCTTCAAACAGAAACTGTGCAGAATAAACCCTGTTCAGTTGCCTTTGGTTCAGAAGGAGATCATGAAAATGTATGAAGCTGGTATTATTGTCCCTATTAGATATTCTGAGTGGGTGTCTAATCTGGTGTCAGTTAGGAAGAAAAATGGAGAGATCAGACTTTGTATAGACTTTAGAGACTTAAACAAAGCTTCACTGAAAGACAACTACCCTTTTCCCAAGATGGACCATATTTTACAAAGGGTGGTAGGTTCAAGAAGAATTTCTTTGCTTGATGGCTATTCAAGGTACAATCAGATCTTAGTTCACCCTGATGATCAATTAAAGACAAATTTTACAACACCATGGGGCACTTTCATGTATGTGAAAATGCCCTTTGGTCTAATGAATGTTGGAGCAACTTTTCAGAGAGCCATGGACATATCATTTTCGGAAGAACTGGGCTACTTCATCATTATTTACCTCAATGATGTTATTGTGTTTTCAAAGACAGATGAAGAGCACTTAGAACATTTGAGAATTTTTTTTGAGAAATGCAGAAAGTTTGGAATATCTTTAAACCCTAAGAAGACACTATTCGGTCTCCAAGAAGGTAAACTTTTTGGGCACATTATTTTTGAGGAGGGTATAAAGGTAGATCCAAAGAGGATTGAGGCCATATTGCAAATCTCTCATCCTCGAAACATCAAAGAGTTGTAGTCTTTCATTGGAAAGATTAACTTTTTGAGAAGGTTCATACCCAACTTGGCTGAGCTCCTTAGGAATATAACAAACATGTTGAAAAAGGAGCAGGGGGTAAAATGGACCTTGGAAGCAAAGAAGTCCTTTGTGCTGGTGAAACAAGCATTAACAAAAACACCGGTTCTAATAAGTCCCGATTTTTCAAAATATTTTTATATTTTTTCATTTGCGTCAGAACATACAATAGCTACTGTCCTTTTACAGAAAAATCCACAAGGACAAGAGCATCCTATTACATTCTTTAGAAAGGCATTGAGGGATGCCGCTTTGAAGTATAACATGATGGAAAATCAAGCCTTTGCTTTGGTTAAAGCTTTGAAAGACTTCAGAGTATACATCCTTCACTCACACATCATTGCCTTTGTCCCAAATTCAGTTGTGAAAGACATTCTAACACAGGACCCGGATGGTAAAAGAGGTAAGTGGATTGTTGTTATTCTTGAATATGATTTAGAGATAAAGCCCACTAAGCTCATCAAAGGCCAAGGTCTAGCTAGGTTGATGGCTGAATCCAATTTTTAAGTTCTTGATATTAATATGATTAATGCTTTAGATGATCAAGAGGAAATTTCAACTCCCATTGTTGAAAATCATTTTATGAATTCCTCTTGGTATGATGATATTATTTATGTTTTTCTTAATTTGAATGCATCTCCTGGTTTGACAAAAACAAAGGCAAGGTTCCTAAAGTTAAAATATGTAAACTATTGCATTATAGATAGATGTCTTTATTGGAAAAATGCAAGTGGTATATTGCTTAAATGTTTGCCTGAGTTTGGTGCAGAGAAGGTTAAGCACGAGTTCCATGAAGGGGAATGTGGAGGCCACCTATACTGGAAAACAACAGCCAACAAAATCTTGAGGGTTGGTTACTATTGGCCTACTCTTTTTCATGATGTACACAAAATGATCATTGCCTGCCATAAGTGCCAACTTTTTGAAGGCAAAAGAAAGCTGCTACCTCTGCCTCTGCATCCAATCACTATTGAAGCCCCTTTTCAACAGTGGGGACTTGACTTCATAGGTGAAATCCATCCATCATCCTCTGCCCAACACATATGGATTCTCACTGCCACAGACTACTTCACTAAATTGATAGAAGCCATCCCTGGTAGGCAAGCCAATGATTCTCTTATTATAAAATTTATAGAGAATAATATTCTCTCTAGATTTGGCTATCCTACCAAGATCATCACTGATAATGCAACAACATTTGGATCAAAGAAGATGGTTGAGTTCTGTCACAAGTATCAGATAACATTGGGGCATTCCACGACCTATTACCCTCAAGGTAATGGACTTGCAGAATCCTCAAACAAGAGTTTAGTGAATATAATCAAGAAACTATTGGAGGACAACAAGAAGTCTTGGCACACCAAGCTTGTGCATGCACTTTGGGCTGACAGATTAACATTGAAGAAATCTATTGGAATGTCACCCTACCAACTTGTGTATGGCACTGATGCAATTTTTCCAACCAGCCTTGGTGTGCCAGTTATGAAGTTAATTCAAGAGTTGCAAACTGAAGATAATGACATGATTAGAAGAATAAATCAAACAATTCATCTTCAGCAAACTAGAGAGGAGGTTTATAACAAAGCATTGCAGAAGTAGGACAACATTAAATAGCTTTTCGACAGAAGAACGAAGGCCAACAATTTCAATGTTGGGGACAAAGTTTTAAAGTGGGACTCAAGGAGAGAAGACAAGGGCAAGCACAGAAAATTTGACAACTTATGGCTTGGCCCTTATTCTATGCATTTAGTTGCTGGTAACAATGCCTATTTCTTACAAGAGTTGAATGGAGCAGAATTGTTTGGGGGTCCTGTCAATGGCAGGATGCTTAAACATTAATTCTCTTGATCCATGTCATGTTCTAAAAGCCTTTTTATTTTTTTTCTCATTATAAATATCTCATCCATCATTGCATTCAAAGTTAGAAAAATAAAAAATACAAAAACAGTGAAAGAAAGAAAAGAGGGCAGATTGTAAAAACAAGAAAGGTATAGCCCCATACCAAAAAAGAGAAACAAATCTAAAAGTGTGCAAGCTTACATGCCACTTCTGAAAAAACACACTTCTAATTAGTCATATAGCCTAATGTTGACTAATTATCTTTAAATTTTCTGTTGAGAGGATAGTGAATTCGATTTGCCAAACTGTTTAATCTTGGCTTATCAGTAGGTAGATTAGGCTAGAAATTAAAGGTTCAAACATGCTCAAAATCTGAACCTAAGTTTCCATCAGAGATGACTCAAATCTGTTTATTTCTTGAGTCAAGATCAGAGGTAAAAACTGGTTCTAATCAGCTCAAAATATCAACCAGTCAACAAAGGAAGAGCGGCTCAAACAAGAGGCAAAAACAGAGCTGTAAAAAGATGAAGGAAGTGCTTTGAACTTTCAGATCTTAAGCCTTCCATTTTGATTTAATTTTCTGCAAAATAATGTCTATGTGCAACTTGTTTTTATGCCATAGATTAGCATAGGTTAGACTGTTCAATCCTAACTTGTATGCTTTTGAATTTATGTTATAGAATTTAGAGAATAAAAATCTGTTAGACTATTTAATCCTAACATATTAATATATTAGGTAGGGAATAAAATGGAATCAAATGTTTAATCTGAGTTCATGGAGAAATAAGGAGTAGAATTAGATTATTTTTATGCTTTCAAAACAATAAAATGTCGTGAAAAGAGTTTGCCAATCCAAGTGCACTCTGATGAAGAAAAAATGTTAGTTCAGTAGGATTGGGTAGGTAGAAAGCTTGTGTTGATGAAGTTCCATTGTTTTCCATGGCTACTGACATTTTTTCAGAGCATTATCATCCTAGCAAAGGAAGGACAACCCAATGGATGAGGCACTAATCAGCCTCCCAGATAACGCAAGTCTGAATTTCTTGATGCCTTCAAGAAGGCACCATCCCCAAGTGGAGCCACTGTTAGCCAGCTATAAAATTTGTTATATAAAATGCTGGCTAAAAAAATTTTGAAGCCTTCAAGAAACAAGTTTTATTGCAAAATTGTTCTCTCTTGAAGCCTTATGAGGGCCTCATGCCTCTATCCAAATCTTCACTATTGTTTCCTTTTCACACTCTGAAATTTTGTTAATTTCATGAGAAAAGACTGCTTCAAAATTCCCCATTTTTTCCCTCATTTTAACCCTCCTCCACTCAAAAACTAACCTTCATTTTCTCCCCTTTTTCTCCATAAAATTCCTCTATTTTTCATGATTTCCCTTCTTCCATTCATGAAAATCATCTTTACATAATTTAAAACTCATTTTTAAACTATATCGAAACCCCCAAATCCATTGAAAAACATTAAAAAAATCATAAAAATACATATTTTTGTATTAAGGCTTAAGCCCCTTGGGCTAAGTCTTAAACCACTTCACCTCCATGTGCCCCAGCGCTGGAACCAAGTGCTAAAGGTCACAAGCGCTTATCGCATCGGAGAAAATCACAAAGCGTTGTTTGCGTTAAACAAAAAACTTTGATTGCGATGGTCCGATCGCGCAATCACATCGACCTTCCTCGATCGCGCAAATCGCATCGGCCTTCCCCGCACATTATCGCATTGCAACTTTTTCGTCGGGCACGTTAAAATATTTCTCCACCTCCGATTGAATCCTCCCGATTCATTTCCCGTCGTCGATCTGATCTGTAGATCGATGGTCCACATGTGATCACATCGGAGTTTTCCATCGAGTGCATCTAATTACTTTACTTCGCCTCCCTCCGATCACCGATTCTTGATTTATTCTCCACCGTTGATATTGTGGGCTGATCTCATCCAATGGCCCACGATCATCCTGAACCCCCAACTTTAATTTTAAACCATATTTTCCTCTGAACTAAGGTTTTTTACCTTATTCCTTTGTATTTTCGCCATTTCTCTATTATATGTCCTGGATCGCTCTCGACTGTCGATATCTGCGCGATCGACGGATTTGACATATTCTCTCCCTCTACTCTCCTTTCAACCTCCACAAACAGATCTACACCGTTAGATGATGCCATCCAACAACTAGGCTCTCTCCCCACACCCTCTACAGCAGTTAAACCCACAAACGCAAGATTTCTTAATTCTTTTCGTATTTTACAGGTTTGAATGGTTTGTTCTGTCATATTAAAGAGAAAGCCGAAGGCCGGGAATGACAATTCCAACGCCTTTGATTTATCAAAGGGGACCATCCATGGGGCTTTACTCCATGTCTCATCATTGCTTCATGGGCATTGATGCCACATGAACCCTGTGCAGCCTGCACATCAACAAGACACAGTGAATGAAATCACAATCAAAGAGTATCAGTGTCGAAGACAAAACGTACCAAAACAGAAGATGGAAGACAAATTTGTGGGGATTACAGCTAAGAATGATTATCAAAAGCCTAATCCTCCAAATTAAAACACAATTAAAATAAAATCATAAGTGTTTAGCAGACAGAAAGGCCTCCACCGCCTCAACAGAGGCGAATTGTTTCCTCTCAGCTACCACAGTGCCACCTGTAGCCATAAGCATTCAAACAGAGGCCGAAGTTATTGATCAAAATCATATATTTGCCTCAACGCAGCTGAAGAATTAATTCTGCAAAAGGAATTTAATGTAAAAATATCAGTAGAGTTATTACATTCATGACACAGAGCCTCAAAAGTCAACAAAAGCTCCCACCGAGGTTAAATCTTAAATGTAAAACAATTAATACAGAGGACACATATGTAAACTTTTCCATTGAGCCCCTCAAAGGCCGAGAAGTCATTAATCTGTATTAATTAACTTGGGAGATATTTTATCAGATCTCACCTCCTTATTCTTCTATAAATACTTCGGTAGAAGATGAGAAAATGTTGATTGCTGAACTTTGAAATATACTTGAGCTTGAGACTTCTACTTGTAAACAGTGTTCACTGGCTCTTGGAGCTCTGCTTGTGATAGATAAGTTAGTCTGGGAAGTGTAGATTATTGCTAAACTAAAGCATTGGACTTAAAGCTGTGACTGGTTTGGAGCATCAATACAAGCTGATTTATGGGATCCTGGTCTATGTCAACGGTGATGTTATTTCTTATTGTGAATTGTTATTTTACTTCTATTTTCACTTTGTTCATCTTCTCTTATAAATAACAACATGCACAGAGTTAGGACCTACTGTATATCAGTACCCTTCTCTGACTGAAAATCTTTATCTGTATGTTTTCTTCCAAATTGTGTTATTTAGGAATGATTTAATTCAGTTTAAGCAGTAGGAATGCTGGCATTCCCTCGCCCTCCTGTCTTAGCTAAATATTGTTCTTGAATGTTATTTTCATTTCATGTCAAGTAGAGACAAACTAAGGAATATATGGTGTGCCCTAGTCCTAGTTTTATCCCACAAGACTATCTGAAAGTTTCCCTTGGAATGTGTTAAAAGTTGGCTAGTTTAAAAGTACTTACCAGATCTTAGGCCATTTTTTGTTATCTTTGTGTTTTTCTTGAAATTTACCAAGTAAAGCAGAGTTAGGAGAGGATTTGTGGTGAGCCTAGCCCGCTAGTTTCTACTCCAATAGTTGCCTTCAAGTTTCCCCCCTATTTTTAAGTGTTTTCTATTGAAAGTGTATCAAAGGCTGGCTAGTTTGAAAGTACTTACCAGATCCTAGTTTACTTTTATGTTTTTCTTAAGTGTGTGTCAAAGGCTAGCTAGTTTAAAAGTACTTAACAGATCTTGGACTACTCTTTGTTCTTCATCTGTTTAAATTCCCCTTCTTGTTGTATCATTTCATTCCATAAATCAAACTTTAAAGAGATCCTTAGACATAGATGACTTTCCCCATGGACCACTCCTGCCCTTTTTTGTTTCAATTAAACCCTATTATGAATCCATAGCCCAATGGACTAAAACCTACAATTTTCTATCTTTTTGGCCGAAGCTTGTTCTATTTGGTTGCAAATTCTCACCTTTGGAAATCTTTGCATCTAGGACTTTCCACCTCAAATAATAATCATGCTCAACCATCCAAAAACAAAACAAAACCCTCGGTCTTCATAACTAGCCTAATATCATTACCCAAAACTTCAAAGACAAATCCATATTTGCACTTATTGGAGAGACCCCTCTCCGGATTCAGGAGGGCTAGATCCTAGAATCCCAAAGTGGCTGAAATAATGTTGTTTTTGTGATTGGACTTTGCCAATCTTGCTAATTACAGATTCCTAACATATTGATGGAAAATTTTAGGCTCCGTTCTCTGGCTTAGAATAATGGAATCTCATCTCTATTTCTCTAGATAGAAACGACCTTAAATTTGACTATATTTTGGCTAGTTGTGACAAACTACTGTAGATCCACCACCCATAGACCTCCTTTTGAAATTTGACCAGCGCTTTGGACCAAATTACGTTTCCTTCAATGTTACTAATAATCCTACAAAGTAGAGACTAATAATCTTTCATAAGCTTCAGCTTTATAACTTATGGTGCAAGGTGATATGGTTGAATGGCTCTCTATAGGTCTTCATTTCTATCACATTCGTTTAAAAACTCGTTAAAAACTCATTATATGGTTTGTAATCAATAAATTTTTATAATAAACTCGTTATATGGTTTGTAATTATATTTTAAGGATAGTACAATGATAACAGGTGATACTTTAATGCCCAACATTAAGCACAACTATGGTTTAAGTATTGAGGGGAAGATAACAAATCTTCTTCTCTGTGTTAAAAATATATAAACTCAAGTGTAATTTATTATCTCAAATCATCTAGTACAATATAAAGGTACATTGATATAAAAATAATTGTTATGAAAAGCTATCGGTTGATTTGATGGTAGTGTGGGTGCAGGCCTTAAGGAGAGTTTCTCAAAAATTTGTACATTTTTTTCTAATTCAGGGGGAATCTGATCCTGGTCTTTACTTTCACTCTCGGTCATCAAAATTTAATAAGTTTAATTGATAAAACTTAATAAAATAGCTTCGGAAGCGAAATTCCCTTATATCCTTTGAAAACATAACAATGCACTTTTAAACAATGTTAAATCTTTGTAAACAATGTTTACAACCCTTCAAAACCTTATATCCCACTTTAACCTTCATAATATTATAACACACCTTATAACATGTTAACATACCTTCGGAGAATTGTCTTTCGAAAATATAATAATAAACAATGTTTATTATTAAACAAGGTCTAAAAAACTTCTGAAATGATGCTTATAAACCTTTGGAGAAATTGTTTTAAACCCTTCTGCCTCATATATCCGGACTTCAACCCGTTGATAAAATTCTATTTCATAAGATTTTGGGTCATTACCTATTTATTAAGCTTCGTATAACTCTCAATGTGGACACCATCGGATGCGCTGATCAATTGATCGGACATCGATTGCATCCATTCGATCCCAGAGCTTTAACAATCAGATGAAACATGAAACTGGTGGTTTTGATAATGTGATGTGGCGCATTATAATTTTGTTGCGTTGATTTGAGTAAAAACCACTCCCGACCCAAAGGCGATGCAAAAACAGTGGTTTGGTTTTTCAAAACCACTAACCTGCAACTTTCAATTTCGATCCCGTTTAAAGTTGAATTTTCGCCGGATTCCAGAGTTGACTTCAAATTCTTTTGAGACCTTTCCTCTCCGCTTTGTAACTCAATAATGATTATCAATCCAATATCAACAAAGAAAGCAGAGTTATAATTTTCCTCAAAACCCTCTACACAGAGGTTTAACATATGTAAATCCTTCTGCGCACAGAACCTAATTTACAATCAATTTCTACACAAATTTTTAATGCATGCAGACTCTTCTTCACACAGAAACCAATCTACATTCAAATTCTAAACATAAGACATTAAATCAAATGAATTTTCAAAGGGATGAAGCTCCGAGAACTTGCCAAGAATACACAGATAGAAAAATTTCTTCAATTTTATTAAAACAGAGGGAAAACCCTCTCAATCCATTCTTCTATTGCCAAATATGAATTCCTCCTTTGTAGAGGTTACATTTATAATTTTTTTACATAACTATCAACCTCTTCTTGAGGATCAAATTCTTCTATCTTAG
The DNA here is from genome assembly GCA_034641835.2 of Pinus albicaulis. Classification (NCBI taxonomy): domain Eukaryota; kingdom Viridiplantae; phylum Streptophyta; class Pinopsida; order Pinales; family Pinaceae; genus Pinus; species Pinus albicaulis. The sequence continues at coordinate 198,946,307 of CM076578.1, read as the reverse complement.
AAAAAATCCTAATTACATCATATCTTCCTAAATTCTATCAACCGAAGCTAAATATGCTGAAACAAATCTAAAGCTGTTCAATCCTCTTAAATACTAGTTCAACCCTATCTATTACAACTGTAAATGACAGCTAAAGGTACCAACACCTTTGCTTGTAACATTTTTTTTTGGATTTTTGGAATAATTAATGAAGCCTTTTGTCTCTAAGCCTCATGCCCCTACATCAGACTCCCGAGGACAAAAATATTCATGGGCTCCTGTCCATGAGCTCTTCCATAGAACTACCCAATTTCTGCAGCATGGTTTCTGTCATCCAGGTAGCATCTTCAATTGGCTGATCCTTCCACTTGATCAAGTATTGAAAACACTCTTGTCCCCTGGTCTTCTTAAACACTTTCTTGTCTAAGATCCTCTCTGGTTGTAATGTCTTTGCTGTGGGTAACTGGTTTACCCAGTCAATATTTTCTCTATCTTCTGGTATTTCATCTGTGACACCATCTTCATATCTGTACAAATAAGCAACATTGAATATTGGAGATATTCCAATATAAGAAGGCAATTAAATTTCATAGGCATTAGCAGAAAATTTCCTCAATATCCTACATGATCCTATCTTTTTGAATTTTAATTTTTTATACTGCTTCTTTGGAAATCTTTCTTTTCTTAGATGTGCTAAAACCAAATCACCAACTTCAAAATTAACTTCTCTTCTGCTCAAATCTTCTCTCTTCTTGTACTTGATGCTGCTGTCTTGTAGCTGCTTCTTTACCTATTCATGTATTGCTTGTATTTTTGAAAGCAAACTCCTCTCCTTCAACACTTCTCATTTCTGCTTTTCCCAAGTTCCTCAATTCAGATACTCCCCTCGGGTGCATTCCATAAACTATATGGAATGGACTCTGCCCTATACTTCTATTAGGTGAATCATTATATGCATATTCTTCCTGTGGTAAAAATATGATCCCACTGTTTAGGATGTTCTCCTACAAGACTTCCCAAAAGATTACCAAAATTTCTGTTCACTACTTCAATCTACCCATCAGTCTGAGGGTGATAAGCTAAGTTGAAACTCATTTTAGTACCAAGCTTCTTCCACAATTTCCTCCAAAAATGACCAACAAACCTGGTATCTCTATCAAAAACAATACTTTTAGGTAACCCATGTAATCTAACAATCTCTTTGAAAAACAAATTGGCAACATGAGTAGCATCACTGGTTTTATAACATGGAATAAAATGTGCCATTTTTAAAAATCTGTCAACTACAACATAAATTGTATCATTTCCTCTCTATGTCTTAGGAAATCCTAAAAAAAAATCCATACTTACCATATCCCAAGGTATGTCTGGAATAGGTAATGGAATGTACAACCCTGCATTTTGACTTTTCCCTTTTGCATATTGAAAATTTTTACAATTCTTCACATACTTTTCCACTTCAGATCTCATCTTTGGCCAAAAATAAAAATGACTTAGTTGTTCATAAGTCTATCAACACCAAAATGTCCAGCAAGTCCACTACTATGCTTTTCCCTGATTAAATTTTCTCTCATAGAACAATTTGGTATGCACAACTGATTTATTTTGAACAATAAACCCTCTTGCAAGAATAATCTAACCACTGGCTTCTGTCTATCAAAATAGGATTACAGCATGCTTCAAATGCTTCTTTGAAATCCAAATCTGTTTTATAGAGTTCTTTAAGAAAATCAAAATCTAATACTTCAATTTGACTTTCTTGAACAAGAATGATATTTCTACTCAAGGCATCAGCAACCTTGTTTGCTTGACCACTTATATGCCTCATTACAAAGTTAAAAATTTGAAGATATTCAACTCATTTTTCATGTTTTTGATTCAATTTAGGCTACTGCATAATATGATATAAAGCATGATTATCTGAATATAACACAAATTCTTTAGACATTAAATAATGCCTCCATTTTTTTCAATGACTATACAATTGCATAAAATTCCTTGTCATAAGAAGAATACCTTCTCCTTGTCTCATTCAGATTTTCACTGAAATATGCTACAGGACTATTTTCTTGGCATAATACAGCCCCAATAGCTTCTCCACTGGCATCACATTTTACTTGAAATGGTTTATTAAAATCAGGCAATACTAAGACAGGTTTCTCAATTATCTTTTTCTTCAAAAACTGGAAATTTCTTTCAGCTTCAGCAGCCCATTTGAATGGTTGTTTGTCCTTATTTATGGTTTCAATGATAGGTGCATTGATCTTGCTAAAATTCCTTATGAATTTTCTATAAAAACTAGCAAGTCCATGGAAAATTCTTACCTCAAAAACACTTTTTGGTGAAGGCCACTGCACAATTGCCTTTATCTTCTTTGGATCCATTTTTAATCCTTCAGTAGAAACAACAAAACCCAGATATACCAATTATTCTTTCATGAATGAACATTCCATTAAATTTATTAGTAATTTATCTTGATGTAAATTCCTTAAGACATAATTAAGATGTCTCAAGTGTTCTTCCTTTGTTTTGTTGTATTTTAATATATCATCTAGATATACTATTTCAAATTTACCAATAAATTCCTTTAATACTTCATTCATAAGCCTCATAAAGGTACTAGGAGCATTTGATAACCCAAAAGGCATTACCATCCATTCATGCAATCCCTCATTTGTTTTAAAGGATGTTTTCCATTCATCACCTTCCCTTATTCTAATTTGAAGATACCCACTTTTCAAGTCTAATTTTGAAAAATATTTTGCTCCACTCAAACAATCCATCAAATCTTCAATTCTAGGTAAGGGAAATCTATACCTGATTGTTATTTTTTTTATTTCTCTTGAATCAGTGCATATTCTCCAACCTACATCTTTCTTCGGACTTAACAATGTAGGTACTATACAAGGACTCAAACTTTCTTGGATCAAACCTTTGTCAACCAATTCCTGCACTTGCTTTCTGATTTCTTCATTTTTTGTAGGAGTCATTCTGTAAGCTCCTTTATTTGGCATATTTGACCCTGGAATCAAATCTATCTGATGGCTGATTCTTCTTATAGGTGGTAATTTATCAAGAAAATCATCCACAATAATATCACAATAACTTTCCAACATGTCTTGAATTTCAATTGGTAAATAAAAATTTTTAGTAGAAGTAAATACTACCTTAGGTTTGCAAACTAAAGAAAAATTTACCTCATCATATTCAATCTGCTGCAAGTATTCTTTTCCACTCAACAATAAAGCCTTTGGATCAGAATTTTTACTTGATGCACTTTCTTCTTCCATAGGTAACAATGTTTGTTTCATACCATCTTTAAAAAACTTGTAAGTGTTTCTCTTTCCATCATGTACTGCTACTCTGTCATACTGCTAAGGTCTACCCAGCAATATGTGACACACATCCATAGGCATCACATCACACACGATTTTATCTTTGTAACTTCCCATATGCAATTCTATTTCACATTGTTCTTTCACTATCAGCTAATGTCCCTTCTGAAGCCATGACACCTTGTAAGGTGTTGGATGTTCCCTTGTCTTCAATTTCAACTTCTCTATTAGCTCTGTAGAGACCAAATTATTTGTACTTCCACTATCAATTACCAATTGACAACATTTCCTTTGAACTTTGCACACACTTTTGAACAAATTCTTTCTCTATGCAAGTTCAACAACTTCCTTTGTTTGTTTTAACAAAACCTTGTTAACCACCAAAGATTCTCCTTTCTCTGGCACAATATCTTTCTTTGTTTCAAGCAACTTTGCTGCTTCTTCTCCAGTCTGAGCAACAATTTCATTTCTCTGATTTGTCCCCACATTCTCTTTCTCTGGACATTCATAGGCTCTATTTCCTAATTTGTTACTGTTACATCATTTTTTGGTTATCTAACCTATTATTATTAGATGAACCCAAGTACACCATGTAAGACCAATTTTACCCTAAGTAAAATTTCTTTCACCATATAAAATAACTCATTTGTTTATATTTCCTGGTCATATTTAACCCAAAATAAGAAACTTAATTAAATAAATCCTTATTTATTTAATTATTCCCTAAGAATAAGTTATTTAAATCATTATTTAAATAATATTCTTAGTTAAATTTGACTAAATCATGCATAAATAATTAAATAAACCATTATTTATTTAATTATATTCCGATCACTTCCCTAAAATGATAAATAAATCATTTATTTATTTATTATTTATAAATAAAGGAATTGACCCAAGTCAAGAACCCTTTTCCCTCCAACAAATATAATAAAATATTCCTAAAGGGTGCTTCTAGAATTCGATTAATAATATTTTATTCATGCACCGAGTTCTAGACCGCCCCAATATTTTGTTATAAATAGGGGGGTTTTCCCCATTCATTGGTCACCTTCATTGCATTAGATCACTCTGGATCTACTCTTGGTCACCATTTTCCATTTTGCTTTGTGAACTCCCATTCAGTTCTATGTTTGATTTTCTACATCCATAAGAGAGAGAAATGTTAGATCTGAAACACTGAGGATTTCCAAGAACCCATACCACTGAGGAGAACCAGAAGACACCTTTCTTGTTTTCCTCTCAGGTGCCCCATTCTTTGATATAATACAAAATTCTTTCAAATACATTCTTCTTGTCTTTTTCATTGGATCTATGGAGCTATGTTCTATTTTATCTGCTTAATATCTTTTGTGCTTAGATCTGAATTTGTGCAGCAATCTTAAAGATATTTTTCAGCCATAATCGATGTTAGGGCTATTTTTTATGCGTAGCTAAAGTGATCTTTTACGACGAAAGATTCATACTAACAATTGGCGACTCCACATGGGTTTTCTTTTGCGACCGCTGTTGTTTTATCTATTCCTGCATATCCAGCTGTTTCAGACCCTAGGGTTTCTCTTCCAACTTTTTTTTCCTATTTTTATGGTGATTTTCATCCCTAAAACCCTTAAACAGTCAAATTTTTAACTTCTGTGTGTTTCTGGCCTTATTGCGCAGGTGACAGACATCAGCCGCAGCTGAGACTACAAATTTTTCTGAAATCTGCCGTCAAGAGAGCCGGATCTGCAGGTCGCACTTATCGGCCCAAAACGTGTGATCTAAGCCTCAGGATGCACTTTTCTGCCCCAAACCTGCGACCTGCAATTTTTCTGCAAAATTTTCAGCACTTTTTCTGGGTTTGTCTGAAGCTTCTGTCAGGGTTTTCTAGCCTCTGTCTCTGCCCGTTTGGACCTGTTTCTGATCTGCTTCACTCAAATAAGAGGGAATCTTGCCCCTTAGGGCTCTAGTACCCTCCACTTTTTGTGGACGAGTCTTTACTGTTTCAGAAGTCTGAATTTACAAAGTTTCAGCCCTCTTTTTCTCCGATCTGATACCTCCTTTTCCAATCCCTTTAGATCAGCTCTTCTCCCTCTCAAAACCACCTGATATCGTTTTGTTTGGGTTCATTTCTAAGGCCACCACCTTGTCTCTTCTATCTTTAGCTGATCTCCTCCTTTTTAGCAGCAACCTTGCCTCTGCCTCTTTTCTGTTCTCTGCACCACTTTTCAGCAGATTTACCTTTTAGATCCCAATCCCTCCGGACCTTAGATCTATTGGCATATTTTTAGCGTGCTTTGCCTAGTTTTTTCCCTCTTGTAGACTAGTTTTGAGAGACTCGCCTTTTTGGGTTAGATTGCTGCATCGTTAATTGTTAATTTTCTGTTCTTTCAGTCTTATTTACTGCAGATTTATTTTCCATTACGCATCACACTTTTTATTTTACTCTCAAAACGTCTGGGTTTAAACAATTAAAATTAACGCACACCACACACTGACCCTAAGCGAAGCAGCGCCTGGTTAACACCGCCTAGCAAAGACTTTAAAATCAATTGTCACTGCACCTCTCTGCCCTTGACCTCACTTGATTTTGTTCCCCCCTGCCTTTATCAGTTTCTCTTCTTCCTGTCATCATTGCGCCCCCGAGGCGCCTCTCCCAGAGACTTCTTGGCCTTCATCCTCAGTTTCCGCTTGGTCGACTTCCTCCTTCCCGTCGTCATCGAGTAAGTCTTTCCCCGAGTCCGCACTCCGGCTCTTCCTCTAATTGTTCGGGTTCTCCCCCTACTCTTGGTTCTCCCCCTATCACTTTCACCATGTCTACTTCAGGGCCTACCACCAGTAGTAACCCCAATACTACTGTTGGGTCTGTTTCCAGTGGAACCACCTCGGGACCTACCTCGACTGCCCCATTACTCCCTTATATGGCTGGCCTTATTCTCCCCGACTTCAATCAGCTGATTAATGATCCTATCTGCCACGATGTTAGTTGGCCTGCTATGCCAACGAAGCTCCCCTCCGACATTCCCAAGTTCGAAGGCCTTGCTAGTGAGGATCTCTCCAACCATATCCGATCCTTCCATATGTGGTGTTCCTCCAATTCCATTACTGACAACTCTATTCATCTTAGATTGTTCCAACACCGCTTACAGGCGAAGCTTATAAATGGTATGTTGAACAGGCCACCTCCTCCCATACCACTTTTTCGACCATTTCCCAAGCCTTTTTATCTTATTTCTAGCTCCCCCTCCGATACAACACTGGTACCGAGCTTTTAACCTCTTTCCATCAATCCTCTTCGACCCGCCTTTCTGCTCATGTCCAGGAATGGCGGCGACGACGGAGCTTGTGCCGCGCTCCCCCCTTTGAAGATCGGGTTTACATGGACTGGTTCCTTCGCTCTCTCTTACCTCCCATTGGCAAAGATGTCGCATCCCATTTTCCCCAAACCGAAGAAGCCACCCTCCAAATAGCCTTGAAGTATGACCTTATCTACGCCCAATCTGGTTATGTTTATACCGTCCTCCCTGACCTTCCCAAACCCGATGGCCCTAATGCCTCAGGGGCATCTCACTCTGTCGACGGTATCATTGGAGCCCTGTCACATACCTCTGCCCCACCTCTTCTGGGCCATGATTTTCCTCCAGGGACCAGCCCCTCCAGCGTTTTTTCCCCTCCTGGTAGCATGTATTCAGGCTACGGCATGCCTCCTCCTTTTTCCCACCCTCGTGTTTACCTTACTACTGCCCACCCTACTCCTTATCCATATCCGAAACTTGGTGTCCCAGCTCCTCCAACATTTGGACCTTTCACCCCCTTGCCTTCTCCACCCCCGCAACCGCACCTGCTACGCCCTCCAGGGCAAGTATTTGCACAACAGCAGGCACCTAATTTTCTTCCTTCTCAAAGAAAGAGAAAAGGCACCCAATCTGCTTCTGGTAATCATGGACCCAATCCTTCCAATATTGACTCTACCACTGCCAACCAACCACAGGGCTCTTAGCCCAAGCCGGACAGGTCACTTCACACCAATAAGCCCTGTTCGTGTTGCGGTGTTTATGGTCACTACACTCACAATTGTCCCTTATTACCACAAATGCGGCAACTGTGGGATTCTCAAGCCACCGTACAGGGAAAATACTCCTCCCCTACTACCCCTCCCACCCACGTTACTTCTCAACCTGCTGTGTTTACCGATCCTTTCCCGCAACAAGGATTCGTGGCCACTCAACCACCTCACGCCCCGGTAACCACTCAAACTTCCCCTTTTGGTTCCTCTAATTACCAGATTCTCATGATGGCCTCTGACCCACCTCTCACTGTCGACCTCACCCTTCAAACTCGGTCCCGTCAGTATTCCACACCTCCTGTTCCGTCTGTCTCTGAGTCTCCATTGTCAGGTCCTACAGAGCCTCTATCGACACCCAATGGTCCCTTGCAACTCCCTCCACCCAAAGCCAAGGTCCATCCCAAGACTCCTAAGGGACCATTACGCCGAATTGCTGCCTCTGGTTGGGCTGCCCATTCATACATCATAGTAGATGATCTAGCCCAATCTCCTGCTGCCATTTCAACACTGGAACTCCTCCAGTCGTGTCCTTCTCAAAAGAGGGCTCTATTATCTGCCATGGGTGCTGTAGATCCTTCTGATGACCAATTGATTTTTTTTGACGCCCGTCATTCAGACCATCCCCCTCTCCCTCCTTCAGTTGCTTTCCAAATCCTCGTCAAAATCCGAACCGCCCATGTTGCTCGATGTATTATTTATGAGGGGGCATCTACCTGCATCATGTCCGCTTCAGTTTGGAAACAAATTGAATCCCCTGAACTAGCCCCTTCCACCATCACCCTTCACGCGTGGGATGGCCATGCCTCCCATCCCATTGGCCTATTTCGTAACTGTCCTATCACCCTTTCCGGCAAGACTGTTTGTGTCGATGTTGAATTTTTCGACGCCCCTCTTGACTACAACATCCTTTTGGGGCGTAGTTACACCTATGCCATGTCAGCCGTCCCGTACGCAGTCTACTGCAAGATGTTTTTCCCTCATAATGGAAAGATTGTCACCATTGACCAGTTGAATTACCATGAACCAAAATCTCAGACCTCCCCTGAGTCCACCATCTCTACTATCACCAACAAGCAAACTGTTGATTCTTTGACCAGTGTTTCCCCCGGCGTCTACAAAGACTCCTCCTTGCTTGGCACCTTTTTTGACTCCCCTCCTGTCTCTGATCCTAACTTGGAAAAAGTTTGCATGATGCAATCATCTTGGGCTAACCTTACAGAGCCCACTTTGGCTAGTCAGCAACCTCAACCTCAACCAACTCCTAGCCCTTCGCCCCCGTTAGCCACCCTTCTTCCTTCTAAATCTTCTTCTACCGCCACTCCTCATGGGTCGATTTCACCTAAAATCAACCCCCTTGGCACCATTCCTCCTGGCCATTTCCATGCTGATTAGACCCCTTTCCTCGCTCCCCCTCTTGGAGCTTATTTGGTCCCTACCTTGGCCACCCTATCCCTCCCCAACTTGACCTTGGGTATACCCATCTGGTATCTTGACCCTCCAGCCACCACTCCACCCGGTCAAACTAAACCATATATTACTTTGACCCTGGTTCAACCAATCCCTGGGACTTCTCTTGCTACGCTGGTACCTCAGTCACCTCAACAAGAACCGCCTCCTGTTACAACTGCTTCGTGTAAAAATGGCAAAGCTCACAGGGGGGAATCTAAGGACAAACCTACCCCACCCAACCCTGCCCCTCCTCTGCCTCCCAAGCATCCCATCCAGTGTGCTCTGTGTGATGTTGTTGGTCACGCCAGTCATACCTGCCCTGAATTACCACCTCTCAAGACCATGTTTAATGAAACGTTTCCAGAATCAGACATCCCAGAAGTCCATGTCACCATACTGGATTCTACCCCTAAACTTAAGAATTTGCGCACCAATCACCCCTGTTCTTTGTGCAATTTCCATGGCCACTATACTCACCTTTGCCCCCACCTTGATGAGTATATCACCTCTTTAGCTACATACCACCAATTCGAAGCCTCCCTCGCCCGTAATCCTTCTTCCCTCACACAGTACCACCTGTCTACCACGATTACCATTCCTCCTCCTGATACCGACATGACCAAGACTTCTGCTACCATTTCCTACCTTTCCTCATCACTGCGATTCTCAGATACCAACCCCTTAGTACCTTCCCCCAATGCTTTGCCTGATCATTCAACTGCTCACTCTGTCACCTCACATAACATCGTACCTGTGAGCCCTTCCCATCATAATCAAGAGTCTCTTCCCTCTACCTCCTCAAGTCAACCTCTTCCATCCTCTCTTCCCATATTCCAGTCCGATGAAGACATCATGGTAGCCATGGCCAACCCTGATTTTCCATGGGATGATATGGACCATTGTGCATATTTACTCCCACATCAATCCCATGACAAATATGCCCTCAAATCCAAATACTTCATTCCTGATAAAGTCGATTGGTTCAAAAACCCCATCCCTGCACCTAATGCTTTCGAAGAAGAAAATATGGCTAATATCTCTCCCACCATCAAAATCCACATTTATGTCAAGCCAGGTATTGAAGAACATATCTCCATGGGCGCCCAATGTACTCCGAAAGAAATTGAAGCCTAAACGAAACTCTTCAAAGAATTCCGTGATGTTTTCGCTTGGTCATACTCAGAAATTCCCAGACTCGATCCTGCCATTGTCGAACATCACATCGACACATGGCCTGATGCCATTCCAGTTCGTCAAAAGTTGAGACCCATCCATCCTTCTAGATGTGAAGCCATCAAAGCTGAAATCGACAAGCTCCGGCAGGCTGGTTTCATTTACCCCATTGAATATACCACTTGGGTGTCTAACCCAGTTCCCGTCCTCAAAAAACAAGCCACCATTCATGTTTGCATCGACTTTCGCAATCTGAACAAAGCTTGTCCCAAAGACAACTTCCCCACACCATTTATTGACCAAATCATCAATGAGTGTGTGGGGCACGAGATTCTCTCCTTTATGGATGGCTTCTCCGGATACAACCAAATTGTTATCCGTCATGTTGATCAACTTAAAACCACATTCATTAGTCTGTGGGGCACTTTCGCATACCGAGTCATGCCATTTGGCCTTAAAAACGCCAGCGCCACCTTTCAACGAGCCATGTCTTATTGCTTCCATGACTTAGCCCATATTATCCTTGCCTATTTAGATGACCTTACCGCACGTTCTAAACATCGGGCGCAACACCTTCATGACCTGCGTACCATTTTTCTCTAATGCCGCAAGTATAACATTTGCCTTAACCCTTTGAAATGTGTCTTCTGTGTTCCCACCGGTCGTCTCCTCGGCTTCATCATGTCTAAAGATGGGATAACTCTCGACCCTTTGAAGGTTCAAGCCATTCTTGCACTTCCTCTGCCTCGTACCTTATGCTAGCTACAAAGTCTCCAAGGCAAAGCTAATTTTCTTCGCCGATTCGTTCCTGACTACGCCACTACCGCACACGGCTTCCTTAGACTTCTTCGATCTCACACCCCTTTTGTCTGGGATACATACGCTCAAGAGTCTTTTGATGCCCTCAAGCATGCTCTCACATCTGATCCCTTGATCCGTCCCCCTGAATTTGACCGAGATTTCATCCTATACATCTCCGCTTCCACATATTCGGTTGCCGGTGTCCTTATCTAGGAGGATGATAACGGTGTCAAACATGTGATCTATTATGTCAGTAAGAACCTTTCCGGTCCACCTGTGTCCTACTCGCATGAATAAAAATTAGCACTAGCTGTCGTGTTCTCGGTCCAAAAATTGCGTCATTATATCCTCATGCGTTCCACCAAGGTTGTGACTAATTCCAACCCCATGGCTTTCCTATTGAGCCGCCGCATCCTCAATGGGAAGTACGCCCGTTGGGTCGTTATTCTCCAAGAATTTGACCTTGAATTTGTCACCCCAAAAAGTAAGAAAGGTTTATTCCTAGTTGAACTCATTTTTGATTTACCTACCCGGACACAAGATACTCCAATTAATGACGCTCTTCCCGATGAACATTTGTTTGCCATCACCACCGACGATCCTTGGTATGGTGACATCCTTACTTACTTGCAAACCCAAAAGTTCTCCCTTCACCTTGATCGTGATTCTCGACGATGTATCTGACACCAAGCCTCTCGCTACCTTCTAATCAGCGATGACCTTTATCTTCGTGGCGTAGATATTGTCCTTCGTCGTTGCCTCACCCACGCTGAAGTCGAGCAAGTCCTAAATGCCTGTCATAGTGGCGCTTATGGTGGCCACCTCTCCGGCCTTGCCACCGCCCAAAAAATCATGCGTGTTGGGTATTTTTGGCCTTCTCTCTTTAGTGATTGCATTGAAGCAGTCAAACATTGTTCCAATTGCCAACATTTCGCCCCCAAGGCGCGAGCTCCTCCCTCTCCTCTCCATCCTGTCATCACAGCTGGTCCTTTTTGCAAATGGGCCATCGACTTTATGGAATGTCGACCTCCATCTACTGGTAACCACAAGTATATCATTGTGGCGGTTGACTACTTCACTAAATGGGCCGAAGCTATGCCTACGTTCAACAATACGGCAGCCACTGCAGCCCTCTTTTTCTTTAACCATGTCATTGATTGACTCGGAGTTCCAAAACAATTAGTCTTGGACCATGGCCGACATTTCAAAGATCAGATTTGGAATGAGCTCTCCTCCTTATTGGGTTTTGAACACTAATATTCATCTTCCTATTAACCCCAAGGTAATGGCCAAGTTGAAGCGGTCAACAAAATTCTTAAAACCATGCTTCAACGAACGGTGAATAAACACAAAACCAATTGGCATCTCATGCTCTTCCCTGCTTTGTGGGCTTATTGTACTTCTGTTAAAACCGCCACCAGTTTCACTCCTTTCCACCTTGTCTTTGGCGAGGAGGCAATCTTACCAATCGAATGTGAAATTCCTTCCCTTCATTTGGCCGTCGAACTTCTCCCTGATACCCAACCTCTAGAACAACGACTTATCATGCTTGAGCGTGCTTCTGAAGATCGTCGTGTTGCATTACAAACTCTTGAAGCGGCCAAAAAGTGCACCAAAGCTCAGTATGACCAAAAAGTGCATCCTCGCACCTTTCATGAAGGTGACCTTGTTCTAGTATATGGCCAGGCCCACGATACCCTTGGTCATGGGAAGTTCGACTCATTATGGCTAGGTCCTTACATCATCAGTAAAAATCTTGGGAAGAGGGCATATCTTTTAGAGGACTTTGAAGGCCACCCCCTTCCTAATCCTCGCAATGCACTCTATCTCAAGAGGTATTACCCTTAGCGTTTCCTGCTCGAAATGCATGTTTTACTTTCTTGTAGATAGCCAGCATATGTTTGTTTTCATCAGTCACTACTTCACCAGGACACATGTTGTCCACGAAGTCTTCCTTTCCTCTTTTTTCAAATCATATTTCCTCACTTACAACACTTTTCCTTGGGGCACCACTTAGCCTCCATCTTCATTCTTGTCTGTGTCGATTTCCGTCATGAGATACCATTTTATACTCATTTTTTTTTGGGTCCCCTTTGGACCTTTCATCATTTCAACATCATCATTAGTCTTCGTCTGGGTACCTTGGATCCAGCCCCTCTTCAGCATGTTCGTGATAAGTATACTCGGTGGTCCAGTGATGCTGCAGCAGATATTGGTGATTCCCGGGCATGTGTGAGATGTCTCAACCCTCATGAGGGGGTGGCCCTGCAGGTAGCCCCCCACATGCCCGGATAACTTCATTCCCGCCCTTGATGCAGCTCCTCTCATTCGATGATATTGGCTTCAACCGCTTGCAGCGCCATTTTCGATTCACGTGTCTCTGTCAGATTTTGAGAGCCCTTCCCCGTGTGTAGGGGGCATTTGGGTATATTTGTATCTCATGTACTATCATATTACTGTATAAGTCCTGACGATTATTCCAGGCATCACATGTATGTGGGATTCATCCTATGATTTATCTGGCTCATGTTTCAGCCATCACATGCTTCATTATTGCGTTCCGTGGTTTTCCGGGCGCCTTACTCTTTGTACTTATTGCGTTCCATGGTTTTCCGGGCGACTTATTCTTTGTACTTTGTCTCGGCGGGCATAGGTATGCCTCCCCCGCCGCCTTTAGCACAAGTACCACTTCATAAACTAGAGACTTGTTGCACCTGTAAGTCTCATCTCCTCAGGGTTTAGTCCTTTAGCACATCAAACAACCTTACATTTCTCTCTCTCACTTCCCTCTCGATATCTAGTGATTGAGTTCTTACAACGTACTTTAGTCATACGATTTGCTCCTAAAACTCGTACGTTGGGGGGCAATCTGTTACATCATTTTTTGGTCATCTAACCTATTATTATTGATGAACCCAAGTACACCATGTAAGACCAATTTTACCCTAAGTAAAATTTCTTTCACCATATAAAATAACTCATTTGTTTATATTTCCTGGTCATATTTAACCCAAAATAAGGAACTTAATTAAATAAATCCTTATTTATTTAATTATTCCCTAAGAATAAGTTATTTAAATCATTATTTAAATAATATTCTTAGTTAAATTTGACTAAATCATCCATAAATAATTAAATAAACCATTATTTATTTAATTGTATTCCCATCACTTCCCTAAAATGATAAATAAATCATTTATTTATTTATTATTTATAAATAAAGGAATTGACCCAAGTCAAGAAACCTTTTCCCTCCAAAAAATATAATAAAATATTCCTAAAGGGTGCTTCTAGAATTTGATTAATAATATTTTATTCATGCACCGAGTTCTAGACCGCCCCAATATTTTGTTATAAATAGGGGGGTTTTCCCCATTCATTGGTCACCTTCATTGCATTAGATCACTCGGGATCTACTCTTGGTCACCATTTTCCATTTTTCTTTGTGAACTCCCATTGAGTTCTATGTTTTCTTTTCTACATCCATAAGAGAGAGAAATGTTAGATCTGAAACACTGAGGATTTCCAAGAACCCATCCCACTGAGGAGAACCGGAAGACACCTTTCTTGTTTTCCTCTCAGGTGCCCCATTCTTTGATATAATACAAAATTCTTTCAAATACATTCTTCTTGTCTTGTTCATTGGATCTATGGAGCTATGTTATATTTTATCTTCTTAATATCTTTTGTGCTTCTGAATTTGTGCAGCAATCTTAAAGATATTTTGCAGCCATAATCGATGTTAGGGCTATTTGTTATGCGTAACTAAAGTGATATTTTACGACGAAAGATTCATACTAACAGTTACATATCTAACATATTACTTCTCTTCCTCTATTTCTGCCTCCTCTTCCTCTATAGGAACTCCTTTTTCCACTTGCATCACCTTCTGTAGGTGCATGCTGAGGTGAGCTGCTTCTAGCTCCATCTCTTGGTGTTGTAGATCTTCCTCTACCACCTTGATTTCCCTTTCCTCAGAAAGTACCTCTTCCTTTGGCAGATTTCTTTATCAGGAGTTTTTCTTCAGCTTTTAAGGCCATCTGGTAAGCCTCTTCTACTATCTTAGGAGACAATATACTTATCTCATCTTGGATCTCCATTCTGAGACCATTTATGTACCTGGCAATCTTCTCTACTGTATCTTGAATTTTTCCTGCTCTTATGCTCACTTTGTAAAATTATTCTGTGTATTATTTCACTATCATTAATCTCTATCTAAGATTTTTCATTTGTCTAAATACTGAAAGCTAATAATCACTAGGAAAAAACTTACCTCTCAGCTTTGCCACCATTCTGTTCCAATTCTTGACTGGCTGCTTACCAACTCTCCTTCTCTCTGCTTACACTCCATCCCACCAAAGTGTTGCATGTCCTTTCAACCTTGTGACATCAAACTTAACTCTCTTTTCTTCACCCATCTCTTCATAATCAAAGCATTTATTCATTTCAATGATCTAGTCTATCAACTCTTCTGGATTCAATCCTCCTGCAAAAGCTGATACTTCAAGTCTAGGCCTGGAAGTAGAGCCTAAAACTGATTTAAAGAATCTCATATCAGGAGTAAGATCAATATTTTCTTCTTATTCTTCTTCAGCTTCAAGTTCACTGACATCTTTAGGATCTCTCTGGTGTCCTGCTTCTATTGCTCCCAATCTAGCTTGAATCTGTTGCATAATCTCTAGTACTTCTGCATTTGAAACTGATCTACCTCTTCTTCTACTAGCTCCACCTCTACCAATTCTGACAACCATGCTGGATTTCTTTTTCTGACTTTTGGAAGCTTGTTTAGTTTCTGAAAAATGCTCTGAAGACTGCTCTGATACCACAAATGATGGCAGTGTGGGTGCAGACCTTAAGGAGAGTTGCTAAAAATTTTGTACAATGTTTTATAATTCATGGGGAATCTGATCATGGTCTTTAATTTCACTCTCGGTCATCAAAATTTAATAAGTTTAATTGATAAAACTTAATAAAATACCTTCGGAAGAAAAATTCCCTTCTATCCTTTGAAAACATAACAATGCACTTTTAAACAATGTTAATCTTTGTAAACAATGTTTACAACCCTTCAGAACCTTATATCCCACTTTAACCTTCATAATATTATAACACACCTTATAACATGTTAACAGACCTTCAGAGAATTGACTTTCGAAAATATAATAATAAACAATGTTTATTATTAAACAAGGTCTAAAAACCTTCGGAAATGAGGCTTATAAACCTTTGGAGAAAATATTTTAAACCCTTCCGCCTCATATATCCGGACTTCAACCCTTTGATAAAATTATATTTCATAATATGTCGGGTCCTTACCTCTTTATTAAGATCCGTATAACTCTCAATGATAACACCGTCGAATGCGCTGATCAATTGATCGGACGGTGATCACATCCATTCGATCCCAGAGCTTTAAAAATCAAATGCAACGCGAAACTGGTGGTTTTGATAATGTGACATGGCGCATTCTAATTTGATCACATTGATTTGAGTAAAAACCACTCTCGGCGCAAAGGCGGTGCAAAAACAATGGTTTGGTTTTTCAAAACCACTAGCCTACAACTTTCAATTCCGATCCCGTTTAAAGTTGGATTTTCGCCGGATTCCAGAGTTGACTTCAAATTCTTTTGAGAGCTTTCCTCTCCGCTTTGTAACTCAATAATGATTATCAGTCCGATCTCAACAAAGAAAGTAGATTTCTAATTTTCCTCAAAACCCTCTACACATAGGTTTAACATATGTAAATCCTTTTGCGCACAGAACCTAATTTACAATCAATTTCTACACAGAGTTTTAATACATGTAGACTCTTCTTCGCACATAAACCAATCTACATTCAAATTCTACAAAGAAGACATTAAATCAAATGAATTTTCGAAGGGAAAAACCTCTGGGAACTTGCCAAGAATACACAGATAGACAAATTTCTTCAATTTTATTAAAACAGAGGGAAAACCCTCTCAATCCATTCTTCTACTACCAAATCCGAATTCCTCCTTTGCAGAGGTTACATTTATAGGTTTTTTACATAACAATCAACCTCTTCTTGAGAATCAAATTCTTCTATCTTAGAAAAAATCCTAATTACATCATATCTTCCTAAATTCTATCAACCAAAGCTAAATATGTTGAAACTAATATAAAGCTATTCAGTCCTCCTAAATACTAGTTCAACCCTATCTATTACAACTGTAAATGACAGCTAAAGGTACCAACACCTTTGCTTGTAACATTTTTTTGGATTTTTGGAATAATTAATGAAGACTTTTGTCTCTAAGCCTCATGCCCCTGCATCAGGATTTGTTTAACAACTCATCTTCTCATATGATAATTATTTTATTCATGGTTTTATGAGATATAAATAGTTTCCTTATTTTATTCATGGTATTATGAGATATAAATAGTTTCTTTAAGATTGTGAGATTAACTTATAACATATATTTATAAATTATTAAATTGAGTTTAATAAGTGTAATTATTATCTCAATACATATGCTACAATATAAAAGGTACATTGATATAAAAATAATTGTTACGGAAAGCAATCAATGGATTTGTTTAACAAGTTTTCCCATTTGATCATTACTTTATTCATGGTTCTATGAGATATAAATAGTTTCCTTTTAAGACTGTCATATAAATAATTTGTTTCTAAGATTAGAGGAATGATTTAAAACATCTATTTTAATTTAAAATTATTTATATTTATTAATTACCAAAACATAAAAAACATTGTTATAAATATTTTAGTAATAAATTGATTTATAAATATTTTAATAATAAATTGATTTATAAACATTTTAGTAATAAATTAATTTGAGGTTAAAAGGTTGTTGTATTAGTTTATTTGTTTTTTATATCAGAATTCTAATATTAATTATTTGTTTATTAATATTACTCATAAATATTATATTTATTTTATTTTTATATATCACTTTAACTTGTAATGTGGTTAAAAGTTGATTTTATGAAAATCATTCATATATATATAAAAAAATTAATTAAAATTTTCTAAGGTAATCTTTCATTTCGAATAGTATATTTGTCTTAAATTAGATCTTTTCAATGATGTAGAGTTTACATCCATATTAAAAGATTTTTTTTTTTTTTTTAGAATTGGATGATATTACATTAATAAAAACCATAGCATAACTATTGGTAGGCATATAAAATGGAGCTGCTATGGAGTTTCAACTAGAACTTGCAATTCTCATAGACAACAAAAGAGAGTTCGCATATGTTTTTGGCTATTACATTCCAACTATTAATGTGTGTATACTACTTAATAAAAACATTTAAATTCAAACAACTTTAAAAAACATAGCACCTACATAAACACATGTTGATTTCTAGCTTCCTCATGCTTGACCATGGAATGGACATGAGTCTGTTTGTCGACTTCTGTGGCGTCTTTGGACCAATTTTCAAGCCCCATAATTGTCGTATTTAACACACCTTTTTGTGTTATGATTACTCATGATTTTATCTAATTTCTATTATTATTAATATCATTTTTCACAATTGTTGGGATATTATCTTAAACATTGCAACATGATCTTCCAACCTTAATATTTCACCCCTTGAGAATTCCTGCAACCAAAGAATTATTGTGCATGGTTGTCTGCATGGAAAGTTTACACATGGGCTCAAGATATATGGTTAACTCGTACACTCTGTCAAACTCAAAAACAAGTTAGTTCAAGTGCTCTCAATAAATATTAGAGTTAGTTTATGATCGAGAAAGAAGGAACCACTTTCTAATTTCTCCCTACATTGGATCTGTAATATTCTCAGTTAGTGGGTGGTTGTAATATTCCAAATTTTACATTTGTTTATTGGAATATTAGAGTTCTTAATTATCTTAATTAACTAAGTAAATAAATGGGTGGATGGACCCATAACCCCTTAAGATGAATAAATCTACTCCTAAGAGTGTGAACATGCTTAATTAGCTAATAAACCTACATCATGGAATAGTGGAGAAGCTTATTAATGAATTAAAGAGTGGAGATCAAACATCATTAATAAGAAAGAACATGGAGAGATGAAGGAGTTAAATAAGATCAATGAGGAATCAAAGTAAGATCACAGAGCAATTAATGATGAGATGATGGAGGAAATGGTGCATTAGTGCACACATGATGGAGAGGGTGAACATTAAATACAGAGATCATGGAGAGACAACACAGTCTACATGGAGACCTATGTCCACATGTGTAGCGCAGTTATGAGGTGGGCCAAGGCATGGGAAGGATCACAAAGAATATAAGGAATATGAAGGCAACATTGGAAAAAAAGGCTTTTTGATTATTGATTTAAGATCTGTTTAGATCTAGAATTGTCATTTGACATTCCAAAGCATGCTTAAGATTTTTATCTAAGTTTGCAGTGCTATTTAGCACAGGGCGTCCCTGATCGGGAATCCCACCCTTACCCTCAAGGGACTTCGAGTGCCTACTCTGGGAAGGTTATTCTGAGTTTCCATCCATCATTAGGCATTAGTGCCACTTTGTTCCTACTCTCTGCAGCCCATACATCTTCAGGAATTACGCATTCCTACATTAGGGTTTGAGAGAAGGAGGTTGTCCTTCAGTATTTCAGCTGAGGAACCGGTGGAGGATTCATCCTTTCACCTTGATCTTCAAGATCAGCCTTCTAGTGCTTCAGATCCATATTAGTCACTAGGCCAAACATATCATACCTCCATGCAGCAGCAATCCCATCAAGGATTGCGCAGTCCAGTCCTACTGATCCATTGGAGGAGGGAAGTTTCCAGTACTTTAGCTGAAAATCCTGTGAGGGACCTTCCCCTCACTTTGTACTTACTATTTCCATAATTATTGAGCTGATCATACAAATCTTGCAGCAGGAATCAACCTCTCCCTCCCAGACAACGCAGTTTATTCCAGCTGTTGTGTATGCACGAGTTGTCATCTTAAGAGGGGGAAGATGAAGCTAGATCTCAAGCTTCTAGCTTGGAGATATGAAGGAGGGATCAACCCTAAAAGCATAGATATGATCTGTAACACATTGCATCCATATTACATCAGTTTATGCTTCAGATCTGCATAACCCAGTAGTCAAGGGATCAAACCCTAGGAGGGTGAATTTATGATCTTCGTAGATCTGGATTTCCTTTCTGGGTTATCTTGGGTTTCCATCATAGTGCCCAGATCTGCAATATTCGAATCATAAGAGCTCTAGAGCACCATAGATCTACGCATTGCCTTTCAACCAACAACTATAAGATCATTATCAGCTGAAGGGACAACATAGTATATAGCTTCCAACAACTCCAGTTACGCAGTTCCTGCTTTGGTATGATTTTAGGGTCATTCTAGGCCATTTCTTTGGCTTGAGTGCTTCTACTTTGTGCACTGTTGTATCTGTAATCCATATCCTACATAATAAAATGGATCACCTATTCTGTGTATTTATGTGTTGCTCATAATTTATGTGTACATAATCTGTTGTTTCAAATATTTTGTTTGTGTATTACTTCATTCTCCCTTTTGGGATATTATAGTGGTATCAAAGCATGATCTTTGGCTCAGCTTGTGGATATTCTTGACATCATAAGAAAAGCATATAATAGATATCTGTAAATAATGGAGGGATTAAGTTTTCCTGCATCTCTCTTTATAATTATGAAGGATCCCTCTAAGGAGATAAATGAAATGAAGATAGAAAGGCAAATAGAAACCTTAGGAAGGTTTCAGAATGAAGAAGGTCACAATACTTCTTATCAACAGCAAAGAAGACCGAAGAAGCATAGAGCTCCTCAAATATCTACTATGCCCACTTTATTTGAAGAGGAAAGTGAATGGTATGGAGATAGAAGAAATTTGGAGCATGAAAATCATGAAACTCTAAGTCTATATCTTGAAGAGTACAAAGCACAATCTAAAGAATTCAAGGAGAATCTAACTCTCCAACAATTTTTCCAACTCAAGGAAGAACAGAGATCCTACAACAGTAATAGAAGAAAGAGGCACAATAGATTATATTTGCCTACATTTTATGGCTCTTCCTCAAGCACTAAAAAGGCTTGGAGGAGAGAGTTATATGTATTATTCAAGCTACATCTTGTAGTTGAGAAATAAGTTGTTCAAATTGCAGCTCTTCACATTCAAGGTGAGGCTAATGAATGGTGGTTTGGTCACATGGAGCATGAAAAAGTGACTAAATATTCAAACTTCTTTCAAAGGATAGGGAAGGAGTTTGATATAAGAGAACTATAGACATTTCACGAAGAGACATTTCCTAAGAAGCCAAGGGAGAATGTGATTCTTGCCGCTTTGGACAAAAAGTCACTACATTCACCACCAGCGATAGAAGCACTTGTATCAGGAAGAGAGACACTTGCATCTTTGCAAGGTAGTATTAGGATTTTGACATATAGAGTCCCATGCATGATTCAAGAGATGCATGATGAGGAGGAGGCAGATTTCAATGCCAGTACATTGATAGAAGATCAGCCATCACTCTTACCAGCAGTTGGAGAGACCATTTCCTTGGTTGAAGGAACTCTTGTGGTCTTGCAAGATATTCCAAAACATCAGTTGGTCCAAGGTTTGAAATCATTTCCATCCCATTTTGTGTTAGTACCTCTTATTTAAGCTTGTGGGGACATTCCATTAGGGTCATTGTATAACCAAGGATTAGAGCAACATGCTGATTTGAAGCAACAACCTATCACTGCCCAGAGGACCCTTGATATGATCAAGGAAAATATGAAGAGCTATCCCAGTTTTTCATTGTTGAGATACACTCAACCCTTTGAGTTTAAGTGTGGAGTCTCAAAATGTGGGTTGAGAATAATCCTATGTACGATGTCGGGCTATGAGTTCAGCATTGTGCCTTGCCATGAGGTAGCAGATACATCATCATGGGGATCAACAACGATGTTAATGAGCATCAGTGATAAGAAGAGGACCCATTCATTGTTGGATAATTCTAATGGCAACTTCACTCATGAAGCATTGGAGGGACAGATGATAGATGGTAGACATATTGAGATGGACAACCTTTTTCCTTTTCAAGATGACACTTTCTCAATGAGCATCTCACAGCTCAAAGAGAAACTTCTACCTACAACATATTCATAACCTTATGGGTTTTGGTGGGCCAATCATGAGAGGATCTCATAGAGAGATGTCATGGGAGGTGCACTTCAACATATCATAGAGTGCAAATATCTTCAACAGTTTAAGGAGGTTGGTGTCCTACAATGGGAGGATACAAGGTTTATGTAGAATGAGATCCATCACCCACATTGGGATGAATGGATGTTGATGTGGAGAAAGGGGTTGCAAGGCCACTTGTAGAGCTATGATACAGGCCAACAAGAATATTTGATACACTGGTTTCTCTTGGGGGAGTATGGTTATTACACAACAACACACATTTCCATAATCCATGCCTTGCGTAACACTGATGTAATTAAGGAGGAGGCATGGATACGTTGGTTTCTCTTGGGTGAGTATGGTTACTACCCAATGGCTCATATTTATTTGACCCGTGCCTTGCATATCAATGGCAGAATGCATCAGAAGAAGGCATGGTTACTTTGGTTGTTGTTGAGAGAGTTTGGCCATCACATGACATCTCCCATGTCTATGTGTTTTGTATGGTCTAGAACATGGCATAACACTCTCATGATGTGTAATAATGGAGTTTTTTTGTATTGGGCTGATATGACATTCCACATGTCAATCAATATGTTTTTGCTTCATGATTCACAAGATGATGTGAAGAGGCAAGAAGAGATATTGTTGCTGTGGTTAATCTTGGGAGAGTTTGGTTTGACATACTCCCCTACTTTGCATGGTAATTATAGAGGATGGCAACAAGAGGCATTCCTCCGATGGCTTCTATTGGGAGAGTATGGACACCATACTTGGTATGATGATGGTATGGTGTGGCAATAAGAAGCTTTGCTGTAGCGGCTTCTATTGGGAGAATATGGTTTGAAATCTTTCATTTCTACCCATATGTCTCTACTTCTTATTTTGCACAATGTTGGGATGATGCTTGGATCCAACAAGGCCAACATGGCTAAATATGAAAGCATGGAGAGACATAGTATAATTCATGAAGCATGGGATGGAGAAATTTTTTGTGAATTGGGGCTTTCATTTTTTGGGAGGAACCACTTAATTTCATGTATCTCATGTATTGATGATGATGCTGGAAAACATGTGGTTGTCACTTGGAACTTCATTGAAGATGAGGGACATCTAACTACACAGTTGGAGGTCACTTTAAACATTCTAGAGAGACAACTTTGGATATGGGCATGCATAACACATTGCAACAGATGGGGAGGTATTCCTTATGTGGATGCCATTTGGAGGGAGATAAATGGCTGGAGCATCTAGTTTTGCAGTTGCTTGAGGACAAGAAACATTTTGACAGGGAGGACTGTAATATTCCAAATTTTACATCTATTTATTGGAATATTATAGTTCTTACTTATCTTAATTAACTAAGTAAATAAATGGGTGGATGGACTCATAACCCCTTAAGATGAATAAATCCACTCCTAAGAGTGTGAACATGGTTAATTAGCTAATAAACCTACATCATGGAATAATGGATAATCTTATTAATGAATTAAAGAGTGGGGATCAAACATCATTAATAAGAAAGAACATGGAGAGATGAAGGAGTCAAATAAGATCAAGGATGAATCAAAGTAATATCATAGATCAATAAATGATGAGATGATGGAGGAAATGGTGCATTAGTGCACACATGATGGAGAGGGTGAACAATAAATGCAGAGATTATGGAGATCATGGAGAGACAACACAGTCTACATGGAGACCTATGTCCACATGTGCAGCGTAGTTATGAGGTGGGCCAAGGCATGGGAAGGCTCATAATGCATATAAGGAAGATGAAGGAAGCATTGGAAAAAAATACTTTTGGATTATTGACTTGAGATATGTTTAGATCTATAATTTTCGTTTGACGTTCCAAAGCATGCTTAAGCTGTTTAGGTAAGTCTACAGTGCTGCTTAGCATAGGGCGTTCCTGATCAAGAATCCCACCCTTACCCACAGGGGACTTCGAGTGCCTACTATGGGAAGGTTATGATGAGATGATATCCATCATCAAGCATTGGTGCCACATTGTTCCTACTCTCTGCAGCCCATACATCTTCATGAATTACACATTCCTACATTAGGGTTTGAGAGGAGGAGGTTGTCCTTCAGTATTTAAGTTGAGGAACTAGTGGAGGATTCATCCTTTCACCTTGAGCTTCAAGATCAGCCTTCCAGTGCTTCAGATCCACATCAAGCATCAAGAAAAACATATCATACCTCCATGCAGCAACAGTCCCATCAAGGATTGCACAGTCGAGTCCTACTAATCCATTGGAGGAGGGAAGTTTCTAGTACTTTAGCTGGAAATCCTGTGAGGGTCCTTCCCTCACTTTGTACTTATTGTTTCCATCATTCTTGAGCTGATCAGACATATCTTGCAGAAGGAATCAGCCTATCCCTCCTAGAAAATGCAGTTTATTCCAACTGTTATGTATGCAACAATTGTCTTCTTTAGAGGAGGAAGAAGAAGCTAGATCTCAAGCTTCTAGCTTGGAGATCTGAAGGAGGAATCAACCCTCAAAGCATAGATTTGATCTGTAACACATTGCAGCCATATTACATCAGTTTATGCTTTAGATCTTCATAACCCAGCAGTCAAGGGATCAAACCCTAGGAGAGTGAATTTTTGATCTTCCTAGATCTGGATTTCCTTTCTGTGTTATCTTGGGTTTCGATCATAGTGCCTATATATGAAATCTTGGCATCATAAAAGCTCCAGAGAACCATAGATCTACGCATTCACTTTCATCCAGCATTTTTAAGATCATCATCATCTGAAGGAACAATGTAGTATACAACTTCCAGCAGCTCTAGTTACGCAATGCCTGCTTTGGTATGATTTCAGGGTCATTCTAGGCCATTTATTTGGCTTGAATGCTTCTACTTTATGCATTGTTGTATCTGTAATCCATATCCTACATAATAAAATGGCTCACCTATTCTATGTATTTCTGTGTTGTTCATAATTTATGTGTACATAATCTGTTGTTTCAAATATTGTGTTTGTGTATTACTGCGTTCTCCCTTTTGGGATATTACAGTGGTTGCACTAGATTACAAGTTGTTAAGATTTATATTCATTTTTTTTTTGTATTTGATTTGGGGTTGGATGATGCATTGTAAAATTTATAAAATCCAAGCCATCGCCATTTTCCAAAGGAAGGTGATATTATTGTAGGTCCATATTGTTAGTCATTTCTTTTTTCAATTAGACCTAAGACATTGATACGATGTAGAGACTAAGCATATCTAATGAGAAGTTTGTATGCCAGGTTCCATCTTATGTTTTTTGTACATTTAATGAAATAAAGATTCTCTATTATTTAAATTTTCTATAGGACGCATGGGCTTGTTAATTGAGCCCGCTAATCCAACTTGTTGCCCTCTTGGTGCATTCATTTGGCTAGTGTGAGGATGAATTCTAATCGCAAGCGTACGAAAAAATCCCACTTTAGTTGTGCATAAAAAACAACCCTAACATCAAAGATGGCTGCCAATTTCTTTAGATCTACAGTTAGTTGACCAAGAAAAATGCTACAAAATCCAGATCTATGCAGTTAAAGACATTAAGTAGTAAATAAAAGCAAGAGTTGCTCCATGCATCCAATAGACAAGACAAGAATATTTTTAAAGAATTTTTGTATTTATGACACCTAGGAAGGGAACATAGAAATATGTTACCAGTCCCCCTCAATGGGATGGGTTCTTGTATGTCCTCAGCACTTCAGATCTAAGATCCCTCTCTCTTGATGGTGTAGAAAACCCAGAAAAAAATGGAACTCAAAGGGAGTTCACAAGCAAAAAGATAGAAAAATATGACAATGATGGAGGATCAAAGTCAGAACAAAAGTATAGATCCAGAGTGATCTATAGGAAACAAAAGGTATTGAATGAATGGAAAACCCCTTATATTTATAACAAAATATTGATTTAGTCTAGATATTGGTGCAATATTAAAATATTATTAACCAAATCTAGAGCCAACTTTTATGGAATATTTTATTATATTTTTTGGAGGGAAAAAGAATTTGAATTTGGTCAAATCCCTTTATTTGTAAATAATAAATAAATAAAATGATTTATTTATTATTTTAAGGATGTGGTTGAGTAATAATTAAACAAATAGTGATTTATTCAATTATTTATAAATGATTTAGTCAAATTTAGCAAGGAATATTATTTAAATAATTTTTAAATAATTATTCCTAGAAAATAATAAGATAAATAATGATCTATCTCATTAATTTTCCTGTTTTGGGTTAAATATGACCAGGAATATTAATTAAACTGTTGTTTAACTAATTATTCCTTGAGGAAATCAAGCAAATATGGATTTATTCAATATTTTCTCATGGGGTTTCCTATTTAGACCATAAACAACTTAATATTATGGATTACTAAGTTATTTTTCATAGTGAGAGCAATGTTACTTAGGATAAAATTGGTCTTACATGGTGTACTTTGGTCCATCTAATAGTAACAGGTTAGATGACCAAGAATTGGTGTAACATATTGGCCCCCAGAATGCGAGCATTAGGAGCTAATCGTTTGACCAAAGTACATTGTAAGAACTCAATCACTAGACACTGAAGGGGAAATCAAAGAGAGAGAAATATTAGGTAGACTAAAGCACTAGAGGACAAGACCTTGAGGAGGCGAGACTTACAGGTGCGACAAGTCTCTTTTATGGGTGAGTACCTGTTCTACAAGAGGCGGGGGAGGCATACCTATGCCCACCAAGACAAAGTACAAAGAATAATGCATCCAGTAAATGAGGGACTAAACTATATAGTACATGCTGGCATAAAAATGAGCCAGATAAAAAAATGATAATGGATCCCACATACATACTGTGCCTGGGACAACAACCAGGACTTATACAATAATATCTGAGTACATGAGATATAAGTACAACCAAAGAGGCCTTGTAAACAGGAGAGGGCTCTGAAAATCTGAATGATACATGCAAACTAAAAGGTGCTGCACGCAGCTGAGGCTGGAACCATCAAATCTGTGGAGCTGCATCGAAGGCTGTAATGAAGAGGTCATCTGGGCATGTGGGGGGCTACCTGAAGGGCCACCCCATCATGAGGTCTGAAACATCTCACACACACCCGAGAATCACCGGTAAAATTTTCTGCATCACTGAACTATCAAGTATATGGATCTCGATCATGTCATAAGGAGCTAGAGTTGAGAAAAAATCAAGTCAAAAGGGCAATAAGGAGTCCCTTTTCTTGATCCAAGGCACCGAACAAGAGTGGAAGCTGGAACCACGGTACACCGCCCTCTAGACCTGTCTTTTAGAATGAATGAGCTGATGTTGACAGAAGGAGGTCTGCCATAGATGAGGCAATAAGGGATCCTAAACTAAGGCACGAGAGATAATAGTAGAGCGATTGACATACTGACACCAGGGATGATGATGGAATGGGGGGTACTAAGTAGTGGGCTGATGACTTCCCTTGTTAGAGCATGAAGGGCATGGATGACCTGGAAGCAACTGACACAAGATCAAAGGGGATAGGGGACAATATAACTAAATGCCACAATGTGCGACGCGAGAGAGGAACCAAGCAATGAAGGATGGAAGACTATAGTGGGATACAAAGGGACTCGGGATAGACTCCATGGATGTTATGATGACTCAAATCGGATGCTCTAAACAAGGGCGACTCGATGATGCTGCCACACAGAAAAGGTCTGGTGGGGACGATAAAAACATGAGTACAAGATGGTTACTCAAGACGAAAATCGACATGAGCATGGACAAGTATGGAGGCAAAGTGGTGCCCCAAGTAGAAGTGTTTCAAGTGAAGAAATTTGATTTTTAGGAGTGGTGAAGTGGCCCTTCTTGGAAAAAATGTGTCCAGGTGAAGTATCAAATCACAAAAAAATAAAGGATACCCATTTGAGAGATCGGTGAGAGCTTTCCAATGGTGCTAACAGTTTTTCAAACTGAGCTATGGTTTGGTCGCAGTTGGCGAAAGAAAAATATGGGGTTTCTCTTTTAATAAGGCATTTTCCCTCCAATTTTGATTCATTTGCATGTGTAGCTGTGGTGATTGTAGAGAGGAGAAAAGGCCCTAAATCTTGCGGCGATCGTAGCGGACAAACCGACCGTTGGAATCGAGATACGTCAGTTGCAGGTAAGAGGCCTAACCATACTCTTTCAATTAAGGGGATCAAAATTTCAGTTTAGGTACGCAGAGCTCATGAATAGGCCAGGTTGCACTTTTTGGGGTTTGTTCTGTGACCTGGGTAGCAGGTACTGGGCAGCAAACTGCGATATGTCCCAGGAAATGACTTGAAAAGTGCGAAGTGTCAGGGAAAGGGGGTTTCAGTGCTATTTTTGGCTAAGATATGGGATTTTTATGGTTGAGGGGCATAGGTGCCCCCAAGCATGTTGTGGTCATGCAAAAATGTATTTAAAAAAAGGGGAATCTAAACACATTTTTATGATGTGGTGCGCCATTTGTTTTCGTTATGGTTATGCAGTTCGAGAAAGGGAATGGAGAATTACCAATCTCTTTTGGTACTGCATATATGAAGCAAATGGACTAACTTTTTGGGTTGGCATATATGGTGTCACTATCCCCAAGAGTGGATTTGGAGATAATGAACTCGTGCTCTCCTATAAAACCCACAGGTTGGTCAACAATAATGTCTAGGGAACTGGGTTGCTGATGTAAGATGAAGGAATGATGAGGGGTATCAGCCCTAGAGTGATATGAAGTGATATGGGACTCTAGAGGTTCTTCTAAATGGGGAATAATAAGGGTACTAGATTCAAAACGACCATATACACTAGGAGAGTTGTGGAGAATTGCGTCTCCTGGTCTCTCAAAAATGGGTGCCCCCTTACCCAAACATTAGGTGTCAATGTAATGGCCACAAGGTGTATGTGGTTCGAATGGATGGGTTTGATGTAAGGGGGGATAGATCAAGTCAGGGGTGGTGACTACTTTCATAATGTTGTCATCACAATAGAAAATGGGGCAACTGTTAGAATAAATACAACCTGACGCGACGAAGCTACCTAACTCGTCATCATGAGAAGATAGGTTCACATGTGCATCGTCACAGGGGGTGATAGAAAAACAAGTAGATGAAGGATCCACCGATGTTGACCCCAAGGTGATCGCTGAAGGGAGGTCAGGAGAAACAGAAGGGAAAGTCCCAGGGGGGTCTTACACCGTGGATCTCATAGATGATGACACGTAGTGGACAATGGCCAAAGAATCTATCATTTCGACATCTGAAGGGGGAATGTCTATGGGAGTGGATGTGTCCTCTAGTTTTGCTGAAGCAAAACGCACAAATAAGGGAGCAGTGGACCCATTGCACTTGACCTTGAATTGGCGAACCACTTCCAAAGAGGAGTGGTACTCTTCAAGATGGGGACAAAGGTAAGTATAGTGGCCATGGAAATCACACAAAGCATAGCGGTGATTTGTGCACAAAGTCTTGAGTTTCTTGGCTGAATAAGGTAAAGTAACATGGACTTCTGGGATATCAGACTCAAGAAACATTTCGTTGACCATGAGCTTGAGACGAGGCAATTCAGGACAATTATGGGTGGCATCACTGAAAACATCACACAAAGCACACGAAGGTGTACGCTTTGGAGGCTGAGGAGGAGCAGGGTTTCTTGAGGTGGCCTTGTCTTTAGGTGCCTTCTTGCGAGCTTTGCCTCCTTCACCCGAAGTTGTCGCAACAGGAGGAGGTTCCTGTTGAGGTGGCTGAGGCACGGTAGCAAAGGGAGGGGTCACGGGGACCTGTTGAACTGGGGTCAAAGCAAGATAAGGTTTGGGCTGACCATGCGGGATAGTGGCTAGGGGATCAATGTGTTGGGGTTCCCATGTTTTGGCCAGGTTGACAAAGACCAAAAGATGAGACAACATAGAACCACTTTCAGACCTTAGGATCTAGCCCTCCTAGGTCCAGAGAGGGATCTCTCTATGATTATCAAAGGATATATGTCTTTGAAGTTTTAAATTATGGTTTTAGGCTAGTTATAGGCTCGAGGTTGTTTGTTTGATTGTTTGAGTTTGGTTGTTGAGAATCAGGAAGGAAGGTTTCATCATAAGACAAGGATGGGTAAAGAAGGAAGCTAGGCAAAGGTAGATAACTCAGGGAACATCAAGGCCATTGGGCAATGGAGTCAAGAAAGGATTTACTTATGTTCAATGTGTAAGCTTCAATTGGGCTAGTCATCTAGAGCATTTGGATCTCATAGACTGATTGGTGGGATGGAACACTAAGTGATGAGGATGAACGATGGAAAGCCATCCGATTCTGTCTATAGATCAGGCCAGAGGTCATTTAACTCCAGGCCTGCTTGGACAAAACCATAGGCAACACGAGGGATCTTGAAAAGGTTTACATGGAAGGGAAGGTTATGAAGAGGCAGCGACAGGCTTTACACCTCTCAATGTTCCTAACCTCTTTCAGTTAAATCTTAACAAAAACATCTGAATACTGATTTTACCAACTTGCACATCAGAGAGTAGGCAATAATCATCCACTACACTGGTTTAGTCAATTAAAACAATATTCAAACACACATATGAGCAGAAAACATTCAAGACTGAGAGAGCTGGGATATAAGGTACCTAACAAGGGTAAATCTTATATAATGCATTCAGATGTCAGTCAGAAGAACATGAAATGAACTGGAAATAAACACAGAGATAAGAAGAACATCACCAACTGCTGTAGATCAGGATCCAATGAAAATTGCTTATCATGTTAAACACTACACCAATCAGGTACATCACTGCCCAAAGCTTTTACGTTCAGCCTGAATACATCATATTTATCAGCCTATCATACAACTGTTACACAGGAAACTTGGCTCGGGACAAAATGCTTGCAGTTCGCTGATAAAACCAACAACAACCAACCCCATTACAATGTTCTTGTTGTGCTTTTATAACAAAAGATGATCCTCAGATCGACTCCGGAGGTAGGTGCCCATTAAATGTTACATTCAAGCATAATAATGAATGCAGAGCCGAGGCCCATCCTGCTTGAGAATGATGCATACTCATTTCGCTCACCTTTTTAGTAAGAGAACGATCTGCCTCAGATTTGATCTTGACATTTTGGGCTCGTAGTACTCCAGGTGATTTGAATTCGGGGACAGGATAACTACTAGGAGGGTCTGTTTCATAAATGCCTGAGTTGTCTTTGAGCTGTAGTTTGATGGAAAAATCCTTCAAGGGCATTCTGCATAATAAAAACAGTATGGATGCCTTGTCCTGGACGAAAAAAACTTGGCTGACGGAAAACCCTGATATTACCTTTGTCTGCGCTTGGGGTCTGTGATCCTCTGTTCTGCCCTGTTGAAATGAACGAACTGGATGGAAGTCTGCATGGCCCTCCATGCTTCTTTAATGCTGCCGGACTGTCTGAAACGAGCTTCAGTCAGCGTATTTAATTATCTCAGGGCTCGAGAAGGCAAGAAGGCGTTGTAGGAAGGTGTACTTTCTGGAGTAAACGCGCTCTGCTTTTAGGTGGCGCAATCATGACTTGCCGGTGCGTCCTTGGTCTTCAAACAGTGCCTTAATCCTTTGACTGTAGGATTAAAACATTAATCTTCAATTACAAGCTCGAATCCTTCTCAAATCCTGCTTCTGCTGCTTCGCTGGCCGGCTGAAATGGCCTCTCTGCACTACCTGCATGATGAAATAAACTTATCACAGGGCCCGGGCAGTGGTGGAGAAATGCTATGGAGGCGGAGGAATGGTGGCGGAACAGCGGAGAAACAATGGAAAGAATGCAACGTGGTGGGGAAATGGTGGCTTTACTATAATGCTAACAAAATGCGATGAAACGGTGAGATCTTATGATTAATAGGGTTCGGGGATAATATGCAGCGCAGACCGCTATATTTAGGTCTGGGGACAAAGATCAACGGTGGAGATTGAGTAACGGGACAATACATAAGATGGGAAAAACACATGAAATGCAACGGAAACGAATGTAAGAGTGGGACCCAGTGGAGGAGGAGGGCGATTGAACGAGGACCGTTAGATCTGGGAGAGAGGAACGGTCACGATACAATCGCTCAATCGCAATCGGGGGTCAGTCGAAACGGTTTGCGATTGCGATCGGGGAGGGTCCTGCGATTGAGCGCTGACCGTCCGATCGGGGATCAGATCGACGGTTCAGATGTAATCAGAGGGACAGAGCGATCAGCGATCGGGAGGACTTGCGATTGGCGTCGGACCGTCAGATCGTGGAAGAATGGATGGCAGAGATGCAATCGGGAGGCAGACAGAAGGGCTTGCGATTGCGATCGGAGGGGAGATTGCGATTGAGCGATAGTTGTAGGATCGCGGGAAGGATGGACGGCTGGGATTAAATCGGGGCACGCAATCGGAGGGGGACCGGAGGACTTGCGATGCGGAGGGCCGTCGGATGGGTGGGGATATCAACGGTGGAGATGTAATCGGGCGTGCAATCGGAGGGAGGACCGAGAGAGCTTTGCGATCGGCGGAGAAGCCGTCGGATCGGAAAGGGGATGGTGGCGATGATCTGTCGGAAGATTTTGATCGTTGTCGGCGCTCATGCGACTTGTGATTGCGATCGGGGGGGGCCCCAGCACGTTGGCGCTCAGCGAGTCGATCTGTGGGTCGGATCAACGGTCAAGACGGTGGGAGGTTTTACGTTATAATTTAATCGCCGCGGGGTTTGAGAGTTTCACAAAGGACTTTCTCACCCGCCCGACTACCGATTGCATTTCGATTGGCCTCGGGACTTAAGCACTTGGTCCCGGCGCGGGGTCATGTGGGGAAGTGGTTGGAAAGGGGCCTGCGGTAGAGGGTCTGGGCCTTTTCTATGGTCGGAAAGTGGGTTTTGGGCCCATTTTGATGGATTTTAAAGGTGAAGGAGGGGGAACGATAGAGAAATAGAGGGGAAAGAAGGGACAACCAAGGGTAGGGGAGGAGTTTAAAGGGGATTTTGGGGGAATTTAAGGGGTAAATGGGGAAATAGAAGGGGAGAAAAATGAGGGATAAAAAGAGGTTAGATGGGGGAAAAATAAATGGGGGAGGGAGTCTTTGGGCATTTCTTCATCAACAGAGAAGCTTTAAAAGGGAAAACAGCAGAGGGGGAACCATCAAAGGATAAAGGGCACAAAGGGGCTTCAAGGAGGCTGTATTTCAGGGGAAATGCATTCCTTGAAGACTCAGCAACAAATTAGCCCCCTAATTGCTTGTCAAAAATTTCATAGGGGGGCTAACAGTGGCTCCACATGGGGATGGCTTCTTCTTGAAGGAGCTAAGAAACCAGAAGATGATCTCTTGGTGTAGGCCAGGTGCCTACTGCTTGAACCATCCATATCTTTCTTTGATCTGCTGCCACAAACCATGAAGACATCCAATCAGCAGAAACAATTTTCCCAACCAATCTACCTACCCAAACTAGAGTTCTAACAATCTTCCTCATGGGTGCATTTGAATTAGCAGACCCTTCACATTTATTTTGCAGAACAAAAAAAACCTATTCTAATTCTACCCTTATTGCTCCATGAGGCCAGATTAGACTGTTGGCCTCATCTGCTTCTCTACCTACACTACTACCTGTTGAGATTAAACTGTTCAACAGGTTTCTTCACCTACATTCTAAGACAGGAAATTTAAACACAGCCAAGCCAGGATTAGACAGTCTGACTTGTTGGGCAGAAATTTTAAGAAAACAAAACTGTGAAGGCATGGAATTCCGCAACTGTGAAACATCCTTCTTTCTTTCTTGTGACTCAGGTTTTGAGCATGTTTGAGTCACTTCTATCCTTTGCTCCAGCTCTGATCTTAGAGCTGGATGTTCCTTTACTGCTGATCCAGATTTGAGCTTGTTAGGACCAGCTATTCTTGCTCCCTTTTGGCTCAGATTTTGAGTTTACTAGAGCCAATCCTTTTGCCTCAGAGGTTCATGTTTTGAGCATGTCTGAACCTCCCTTTTCATCCTGTTTTTTTTTTTGGAACATTTTCTTCACTTTTGTTGAAAATGAAAATTTGCAACGGTATATACAATGGAAATGAAACATGGAAATGGAGAATTAGCAGAAATAGTGTTTGAGCATCCTGCCATTGACAGGACCCCCAAACAGCTCTGTACCATCAAGTTCTTGCAAGAAAAACGCATTAGGACCCACAGTGGCTTGAATGATGAACGGGCCCTGCCACAAGCTATCGAACTTGCCATGTTTGCCTTTATCCTCTCTTCTTGAATCCCACTTCAGGACCTTGTCCCCAACCTTGAAATTTGTTGCCTTGGTTCTTTTGTCGAACTGTCTCTTCATGTTTTCCTGCACTCTGATAGCTCTGTCATAAACTTGCTCCCTTGTTTGCTGGAGATGGATTGTTTCATTAATTCTCCTTATCATGCTATCTTCTTCTGATTGGACCTCTTGAATAAGCTTTACTACTGGTATCCCAAGGCTAGTGGGGAAAACTGCTTCTGTCCCATAAACCAGCTGGAAGGGTGATGTGCCAATAGACTTCTTTGTAGTGAGCCTGTCTGCCCACAGGGCATGTATCAACTTTTTATGCCAAGACCTTTTGTTTTCTTCCAGCAGCTTCTTAATGATTGTAACCAGGCTTTTATTTGATGATTCGGCTAGGCCATTACCCTGGGGGTAATAGGCAGTTGAATGTCCAAGCGCAATTCCGTACCTGTGACAGAAATCAATCATTCTTTTGGATCCGAAAGCAGCAGCATTGTCAGTGATTATTTTCCTTGGGCAGCCAAACCGAGACAGGATAAAGTCTTCTAGGAACCTAATGATGACAAAATCAGTGGCATTCCTAGTGGGTATGGCTTCAATCCACTTAGTGAAGTAATCAGTAGCAGTCAAGATCCATTTATGTTTCCCAGAGGAAGAGGGGTGAATTTCTCCAATGAAGTCTAAGCCCCATTGCATGAAAGGACCTTCTATGGTGATAGGTTGCAGAGGGAGGGGGAGGAGCTTTCTTTTGCCCTCAAAAATCTGGCATTTGTGGCAGGTGAGGATCATTTTATGGACATCACTGAAAAGTGTAGGCCAATAGTAACCAGTCCTGAGTATCTTATTTGCAGTGGTCTTCCAACTCAGGTGGCCTCCACACTCCCCAGCATGGAATTCTTGTTTGATCTTTTCGGCTTCTGTTTCAGACAAACATTTCAGTAAAAGGCCACTTGGATTTTTCCAATATAGGCTCTCATTCAAGATGCAGTAATTTCTAGCTTTGAGTTTTATGAATCTGACCTTTGTTTTGGGCAGTTCCGGAGGGGCATTGAGGTGTGTGAGCACGTACAGGATATCAATGTACCAAGGAGAGTTCTGAAACTTCTCCTCAACGGCTGGATGGGGCAATCCTTCCTGCTCATCCAGGGCGTTTATCATGTTGATATCAAGGGCCTGTAGATTAGTTTCAGCCATCAATTGGGCCAGGCCTTGACCTTTGATCAACCTAGTGGGTTTGATTTCAATGTCATATTCTAAAATCGTGGCAATCCATTTGCCCCTTTTCCCATCTGGGTCTTGGGACAAGATATCTTTGACCACTGTATTTGGCACATAGGAAATGGTGTGAGAATGCAGAATGTACACCCTAAAGTCTTTTAAGGCCTTAATCAGGGCATAGGCCTGCTTTTCCATAATGTTGTACTTTAAGGGTGCATCTCTTAAGGCTTTACTAAAGAAGGCTATAGGCTGTTCCTTACCTTCCTAATTTTTCTGCAGCAAAACTGTAGCTATTGTGTGTGGGGAGGCAAATGAAAAGATCAGAAAATCTTTTGAGAAGTCAGGGCTGATAAGGATAGGGGCTTGGGTGAGTGCAAGTTTTACTGACTCAAAATATTTTTTGGCTTCAACAGTCCACTTGATTCCTGCATCTTTCTTTAGCATTTCAGTCATTTTTCTAAGATTCTCAGCAAGATTGGGGATAAATCTTCTAAGGAAATTGATCTTCCCAACGAAAGACTGTAGCTCCTTGATGTTTCTTGGATGTGTGATTTGAAGTATTCCATCAATTCTCTGGGGGTCTATCCTAATCCCTTTCTCAGATATAATGTGGCCTAGAAGCTTACCCTCTTGCAGCCCAAAAACAGTCTTCTTAGGATTCAGGGACAAACCATACCTTCTACATTTTTCAAAAACTTTCCTCAGATGTTTTAAGTGTTCTTCTTCTGTTTTAGAAAAGACAGTTAAGTCATCCAAGTAGATAAATATAAAGTGTCCAATCTCATCTGAGAAAGCAATATCCATTGCTCTCTGGAAGGTAGCTCCAGCATTCATCAATCCAAAAGGCATTTTCACATACATGAAGGTGCCCCATGGAGTGGTGAAGGTTGTTTTGAGTTGATCTTCTGGGAGTACCAGAACCTGGTTGTATCCTGAAAAACCATCAAGCAGGGAGATTCTTTTAGAGCCCACTACCTTCTGTAGGATATGCTCCATTCTAGGCAAAGGGTAGTTATCTTTCAAGGACGCTCTGTTAAGGTTTCTGAAGTCTATGCAAAGTCTAATCTCCCCCGTTTTCTTTCTTACAGCCACTAAGTTTGACACCCAATCAGAAAACCTTACCGGGACTATAATGCCTGCATCATACATCTTCTTAATTTCCTTTTCTACTGCAAGTAATTGTTTTGGATTAATTCTACGGAGTTTTTGTCTGAAAGGTTTCTGATTTTCCTTCAGTGGTATCTTATGTTGTATGATGTTGGTGTCATAGGCCTTTAAGTCTTCATAGCTCCATGCAAACACATCAATGAATTCCTTAAACAGCTCAATGTATCTTTTCTTCATGTCTGCAGGTATAGACTTAGCCAGCTTTATCATTTTGGGTTTGTCTTCAGTGCCTACGTTACACTCTTCAACATCCGATTCTGCATGTTCTATTGTGGGTTTCTTTGCAACATCATTGAAATCAAAGAGATATTCTAAGGGTGCTACGCCTCTTGGTATGTTCTTGTCTTTGGCTTGCAGCACCTCCATTTCTTCTCTATCTGCGTTTTCATGTTTTACGGCTGAATCTCCAGTTCCTTCAGAAAAAGCATTTATTTCTATACTATAAAGCGTTTCTAGTTCATCTGTAGAATCCTCACTTGGGCAGCTGTCATCAGACTTTGAGTCTGAATGAGAAAATTCAAACTCACTTCTGCCCATTAGGAAATCTTCAATCTGTTTTTTCCCTTCAAAGACCTGCCAGTATTTTTCATTGTCTGGCACTGCAGGCCTGAATTTAGTCTGAATGATGATTTGTTGGTCAACTGGGGCCTTAGGATAAGAGCTAGCTAGGCAGGCTAGTCCATTTGCGATAGCGTTTTGACCCCTAGGGATGTATACTAAATCATATTCAATGAATGTTTTCAACAAATCTAGAGTATCGTTCCTGTATGCCCTAAGTCTGGGGTGTTTTACCGAATACTCACCATTCATCTGTTTGATTACTAACTCGGAGTCTCCTCTCACGACTATTCTACGGGCTCCTAATTTTTTTAACTGATTTAAACCCAAGATCAGAGCCTCGTATTCTGCAATGTTGTTCGTGCATTTGAAATGCAGATTGACGGCGTGGCTCTCCGCGTGGTCATTTTCGGTGTTACGCAGCCACACTCCTGCTCCAGCGCTTCGTCTAGTACAGGATCCATCAAAGTTCATTTCCCACAAGGGTTCTTCGTTTACTTCCACTTCGCTTCCTTCCTTACAGCTGGGTTCGCCATTAGGTTGAGTTGGGAGGTCTGAGCTAGATTGTAAGTTGTCTTGTTGTTCGTAGGAGCTATGGATGTTAGGGAGGTGGTTAGCCTGCTGTTCTTGTTCTGTTTCTGTTCCGCTTGGAGTGAGAGGTCCACCACAAATCCTGCAGGCTTCGTTTCTGGTTTCCTTTTCATTTTCAGTGTGCTGCCCATGGTTTTCCTGATCATATTCTTCCAGAGTGGCCATTATATGGAGGTCCATAGGCTCGGTGTTCTCATTCGTATGCCTATTCTGGGACTCTGGCTCTTCTAAGGATTCATCATTACAAAAAATAAAGGAGTCAAGATCGGTATGTACATAATACAATGGTGAATTTTCAGGTTTCTCGGGGCTGCTGACTAAGAATTTCATTTGGGATTCTCTATATAGTCTTCTCGACTGGCCAAATATAGGGATAGTGGCATATGAGCCATCCATCTGCATGGTGCCTTGCAGCTTGGCTCCCCATGATCTAGATAATAACATGCCATACTTGGGCGGCACGTCTGCTACCACTACATCCATGACCATACATTTCGCAGGAATTTGAGTCAAACTCACACACAAGTCTTTGATCAGGCCAAGACATTTTACCCTACTCGAGTCGAATGAGTATAAGTCTTTGTAGGGTCGGGTGATTTCGAGGCCTAACTTCTCCATGACTACTTTAGGCATTAGATTGTGTGATGCACTGGAGTCATGCATGGCATTATGAAGGATCTTGTCATGAATGTTAAGACTGATATAAAAAGGTGGAACTACCCCTTCCTGAAATTTCCCTTCAATCTTGGGACCGAATAAGAGGGCAGGCTGATCATCACTCAAATTTACAGTGTCATTATTTATACTCAGATTTAATGCTTTCAAAATCCGGCTTTTATATACATCCTGAGAGGCCATCTCAGATAATGGCACAGAGATTTTGATTTTTGCAATCTCACTTTCTAAACTGAAAATGGATTGGCTTTTGGAAGTGCTCAACTCTGTTTTGTTCGCCACTACTCTAGTGGCTGAACCGGTTTGTGTTTTCTCATTATGTACATGTGTAGGCACAGTTGTATCAGGAGCACTAACTGAGGTGCTAGTGCTACTAGTTGGTTGACTTTGTTTTTCATTGTTTTGGTTGTCTTTCTGTTGGTTTTTCTCAGAACTCTCCGTTGTTGATTTATTGTTTACAGCAGTGACTTTAGAAGATTTCTCAGGCCTCTTTTTGATAGTTACTTCAGGAGTTTTGGGTTTGGAAGAGTCTTGGTTCTTTTTACTCCCGAGCTCATATTTTTCTCTGACCTGTAACATGGCATTCTCGAATCCCAACCTATAATCCTCAGATTCAAACCATTCCTCCTCCCCATAAGAGGTTGAGGGTTGGTCCTCTTCTGAATCACAGTTCAGGATTGAGTCCTCTGTTTCGAACATGTTTATCACATTCCCTACAGATTCTTCTATGATTCCCTCATCCTCATCAAGAAATTTTTGGAAAGGGGGAATGACTTGCTGATCTGACTCCTTCTTCCTGTTGGGAGTGTTGTTGTTTCTTCTAAAGTTTTGGTTTTGGTTTTGATTTTGGTTCCTGTTCTGAGTGATAGCCATCTTTTCGACCACTTGGCATAGCTTATCCACATTCTTAGACAATAGGTCAACCCTTGGATCTGAAGTGGAGGCTATAATGTCATCCTTATATGTTACTCTCTTTTCAGCTCTCAGTTTGGCCCTTTTCTCAATCAGATTTGCTTCTATGTTTACTGCCCCTTTCTGCATATCCTCCAACGTGGTATATTCTTTATCCCTAAGTTCATAGGCCATGTCAGCATCAAATCCATCAGGATATTTTGATAAGGCCATACCTTGTGGGGGTTTCATGTGTGGGGGAAGAGCGTTGTAAATACTGTTGAATCTGGTGGTGTAATCATGAACACTTTCCCCTACGTTTCTCTTAAGGGACATGTATTCTGCCAGGAGCTGGCGAGGGTTTGCTCTGGTTTCCCATTTGTTGATGAAAGTCTGGTATAACGCATGGAGATCTTGGATACTACCAGCAGGTAGGCTTTTAAACCACTTCTTAACTTCACCTCCCAAGCTTTGCGCGAAAATTCTCATCTTAATTGTTTCATCATCAATTTCCATATAATCAAAAGAGTCCTCCATTTTATCCACATGTTGTTGTGCTGTTGTAGGCTCTTTAGCAGGTAAATGTGGGATTTTTGATTGATAATCATTTGGTAAGGGCAGTAAAGGCTGAGGTAAAACTAGAGGCGCATACCAGGCTTCCATGATGAGGTTTTGATGAGGTATAGGGTTGGCTTGGACAGGTGGTAGTTGGATGACAGGGATGGTAGGGCCAGCAAAAGTCTGTTGAGCAGATCTAGGGTGAGAAAGCCCCAGGTTTTGGAGAAAGTGGAGATCCAGTGGTGTGGAAGGAGGGGTTTCGCTGTCCCTAGTGTCTGGGTGGTCTGAAACACTGAATGACCTAGTTCTAGGTAATCTGTTTTGAAGGTATAGGTCGAAGAAAGGGTCTGATGGAGCTGCAAGATCCTCTGGTGCAGAATTAGCTCTAGGAATGTTGCCGGAAATAGTTGATCTCCTACTCACAGGTGTTCTTTTAAGGATTTTCTCAGGATTATCAACTGTTTCAGGTGGGTTTGGATCAGGGAAAGCTCTTGTATGAATGGTTCTGTGAGCCAGAGTGCTTGTTTGTAAGCCAGGCAGCTTAGCCCTACTTGTTACTTCTTCTGTGGTTAATGTTGTCTTGGGAACTGGTCTTCTTGTGGAGTCTGCATTATGCTTGGGACTGGTCTACCAGTGGAGTCTGATGTGAAACCAAGATAATCAGCAGGCCTACTGATCACCAGTGGAGTCCTTAATCGTTTAGGAACAATGGAGTCGCCAGGTGGAGGGTTTAGGATGATTCTAGGGTACACTGTCCACCACAGTGCTCACCGTCCAAAGTGTGACTCATCGTCAACCTAGCCAGAGTCCTAAGTTTCTGAGGTTGTTTGAAATGAGAAGCACTCAGAAGTCCCCAGTGGAGTCGCCATTATGTTGGGGTTCCCATGTTTTGGCCAGGTTGACAGAGACCAAAATATGAGACAACATAGAACCACTTTCAGACCTTAGGATCTAGCCCTCCTAGGTCCAGAGAGGGATCTCTCTATGATTATCAAAGGATATGTGTCTTTGAAGTTTTAAATTATGGTTTTAGGCTAGTTATAGGCTCGAGGTTGTTTGTTTGATTGTTTGAGTTTGGTTGTTGAGAATCAGGAAGGAAGGTTTCATCATAAGACAAGGATGGGTAAAGAAGAAGCTAGGCAAAGGTAGATAACTCCGGGAACATTAAGGCCATTGGGCAATGGAGTCAAGAAAGGATTTACTTATGTTCAACGTGTAAGCTTCAATTGGGCTAGTCATCTAGAGCATTTGGATCTCAAAGACTGATTGGGATGGAACACTAAGTGATGAGAATGAAGGATGGAAAACCACCTGATTCTGTCTATAGATCAGGCCAGAGGTCATTTAACTCCAGGCCTGCTTGGACAAAACCATAGGCAACACAAGGGATCTTGAAAAGGTTTATATGGAAGGGATAGGTTATGAAGAGGCATAGACAGGCTTCTAGACCTCCCAATGTTCCTAATCTCTTTCAATTAAATCTTAACAAAAACATTTGAATACTGATTTTATTAACTTGCACATCAGAGAGCAGGAAATAATCATCCACTACACTGGTTTAGTCAATTAAAAACAATATTCAGACACACATATGAGCAGAAAACATTAAAGACTGAGAGAGCTGGGATATAAGGTACCTAACAAGGGTAAATCTTATATCATGCATTCAGATGTCAGTCAGAAGAACATGAAATGAAATGGAAATAAACACAGAGATAAGAAGAACATCACCAACTGCTGTAGATCAGGATCCAATGAAAATTGCTTATCATGTTAAACACTACACCAATCGGGTACATCACTGCCCAAAGCTTTTACATTCAGCCTGAATACATCATATTTCTCAGCCTATCATACAACTGTTACACAGGAAACTTGGCTCGGGACAAAATGCTTGCAGTTCGCTGATAAAACCAACAACAACCAACCCCTTTACAATGTTCTTGTTGTGCTTTTATAACAAAGGATGATCCTCAGATCGACTCAGGAGGTAGGTGCCCATTGAATGTTACATTTAAGCATAATAATGAATGCAGGGCTGAGGCCCATCTTGCTTGAGAATGCTGCATATTTATTTCGCTCTCCTCTTAGTAAGAGAACGATCTGCTTCAGATTTGATCTTGACATTTTGGGCTCGTTGTACTCCAGGTG
Organism: Pinus albicaulis; assembly: GCA_034641835.2. NCBI lineage: Eukaryota > Viridiplantae > Streptophyta > Pinopsida > Pinales > Pinaceae > Pinus > Pinus albicaulis. Next base: position 198,904,373 of record CM076578.1, on the reverse strand, counting down.
ATTTGAATTCGGGAAAAGATAAGCTACTAGGAGGGTCTGTCTCATAAATGCCTGACTGTCTTTGAGTTGTAGTTTGATGGAAAAATCCTTCAGGGACATTCTGCATAATAGAAACATTATGGATGCCTTGTCCTAGACGAAAAACACTTTGCCGACGGAAAACCCTGATATTACCTTTGTCTGCGCTAGGGGTCTGTGATCCTCTGTTCTGCCCTGTTGAAATGAACGAACTGGATGGAAGTCTGCATGGCCCTCCATGCTTCTTTAATGCTGCCGGACTGTCTGAAACGAGCTTCAGCCAGCGTATTTAATTGTCTCAGGGCTCGAGAAGGCAAGAAGGCGCTGTAGGAAGGTGTACTTTCTGGAGTAAACGTGCTCTGCTTTTAGGTGGCGCAATCATGACTTGCTGGTGCGTCCTTAGTCTTCAAACTGTGCTTGAATCCTTTGAATGCGGGGTTAACCTTAATTAAATCAGCAATAGTCATTATCCCCCTTTAAATCCTGTTTCTGCTGCTTCGCTGGCTGACTGAAATGGCCTCTCTGTACTATCTGCATGATGAAATAAACTTATCACAGGGCCCGGGCAGTGGTGGAGAAATGCTATGGAGGCGGAGGGATGGTGGCGGAACAGCGGAGAAACAATGGAAAGAATGCAACGTGGTGGAGAAATGGTGGCTTTACTATGATGCTAACAAATGCAATGAAACGGTGAGATCTTATGATTAATAGGGTTCGGGGACAATATGCAGCGCAGACCGTTAGATTTAGGTCTGGGGACAAAGATCAACGGTGGAGATTGAGCGGCGGGACAATACATAAAATGGGCGTAACATGCAAACCACATGAAATATAACGGAAACGAATGTAAGAGTGGGACCCAACGTGGCAAAGGGCGAACAAGCGAGGACCGTCAGATCATGGAGGGAACGGACGGTCACGATACAATCGGAGGATCGCAATCGCAATGGCTTGCGATCAATCGGAGGTCAGACACAGAGAGTTGCGATTGCAATGGAGCGATTGGTGCAGGACCATTGATCATGAAACAGAATGGACGACCCAGATGCAATTGGGAGGCAAACGGAAGGTCTTGCGATTGCGATCGGAGGGGAGATTGCGATTGAGCGCTGACCGTAGGATCAACCGATAGATCAACGGTTGGGACAACAATCGGAGGGGCAGGTGCGATGGAGCGATGACCGTTGGATCGCAGGGAGAATGGGCAGTCAGGATTGTGTCGGAAGGTTTCAATCGGGGCGGTACCGCTGCGACTTGCGATTGCGATTGACGGGGAGCATGCGATTAGCGCTCAGCCATCGATCTGTGGGAGGAACGGACGGCTGAGATTCAATCGGAGGCCGGGAGGAAAGGCTTGCGATCGGGGAATCGGGAGGACTTACGATTGGCGTAAGACCGTCAGATCGCGGAAGAATGGACGGCGGAGATGCAATCGGGCGGCAGACAGAAAGGCTTGCGATTGCGATCGGAGGGGAGATTGCGATTGAGCGATAGCCGTAGGATCGCGGGAGAATGGACGGTGGAGATTTAATCGGGGCACGCAATCGGAGGGGGACCAGAGGGACTTGCGATCTGCGGAGGGCCGTCGGATCATGGGGATATCAACGGTGGAGATGTAATCGAGGCGTGCAATCGGAGGAGGAGCAGAAGGCTTTGCGTTCAGCGGAGGGCCGTCGGATCAGAAAGGGGATGGATGGCCAGGATCTAATCGGAAGATTTCGATCGGGGCGGCGCTCATGCGACTTGCGATTGCGATCGGGGGGCCTTGCGATTAGCGCTCCATCGTCGATCTGTGGGTCGGATCAACGGTGCAGAACAGGGTGGAGGTTTTACGTTATAATTTAATCGCATCGGGGTTTAGAGTTTTACAAAGGACTTTCTCACCCGCCCGACTTCCGATTGCGATTGGCCTCGGGACTTAAGCGTTTGGTCCTGGGGCGGGGTCATATGTGGGGAAGTGGTTTGGAAGGGGCCTGCGGCAAGGGGCTAAGGCCTGTATTAAGGTCGGAAAGTGGGTTTTGGGCCCATTTTAATGGATTTTAAAGGTGAAGGAGGGGAACGATAGAGAAATAGAGGGGAAAGAAGGGAAAACCATGGGTAGGGGAGGAGTTTAAAGGGGATTTTGGGAGAATTTGAGGAATAAATGGGGAAATAGAAGGGGAGAAAAATGAGGGATAAAAGGAGGTTAGATGGGGGAAAACTAAAGGGGGGAGGGAGTCTTTGGGCATTTCTTCATCAAACGAGAGGGCTTTAAAAGGGAAAACGAGCGGAGGGGGAACCATCGAAAGGATAAAAGAGCACAAAGGGGCTTCAAGGAGGCTGTATTTCAGGGGAAATGCATTCCTTGAAGACTCAGCAACAAATTAGCCCCCTAATTGCTTGTCAAAAATTTCATAGGGGGGCTAACACAATGTACCAGACTGGGATCCCCAGGGTCAGGTTAGGAAGGGATAAGGTAGCCATAAAAGGTACCGAAAATACTCCAGGAGGGGGAGCTAGGAATGGTATCTTACCGAAAGGGTAATGGCCAGGCGGGACAACTCCGAGATGGTTAAGGCCAGGAGGAACCGTACCAGGAGGGTGGAGAGGCTCATGGGTACCAGTTGTAGATGAGGGGCCCTGAGGAGAGGGTCCTAAAGGCTGAGTTGAGGTGCTAGGAGAAGTTTTCAGAGGGTAGGGCTACTGACTAGTTGAAGCGGGGCACTTGAGGGAAGCCCAAGACGATTGCATCATCCAAACATTCGAAGAGCTGGGATTAGAGACAAGAGGAGAAAGACCAAGGAAAAAACCAAGCAAAGAGGATTCTTTGTAGACTCCAGGTGAAACACTAGTCATAGGTTCGATTGTTTTCTTATTGGCCACCGAAGAGATGATTGACTCAAGGGAGGTCTAAGACTTCAGTTTGTAATATGTCAACTAGTCAGTGGTGACAATCTCTCCGTTATGAGGAAAACACATCTTACGGTGAACCGTGGATGGGATAGAAGACATCGCATAAGTGTAGCTACGACCCAATAGAATGTTTTAATCTAAGGGGGCATCAATGAATTCTACATCAACACAAACAGTCTTGCCCACAAGAGTAATAGGACAATTGTGGAACAGGCCAATGGGCTGGGAAGAGTGGCCATCCCACGCTCGGTGGGAAATAGTGGAAGGGGCCAACTCAGGAGATCCATGTTGCTTCCAAACCGAAGTGGACATCACACAGGTGGATGCCCCCTCATTTATGATACAACGGGAGACATTGGAATTCTGGATCTTGACCAAGATTTGGAAGGTGGCGGAAGTAGGAAGGGGGGGATGTTCCGACCGGTCAACATCGAAGATAATAAAATGATCATCTGAAGGATCCACAGTGCCCATGGAAGTTAGTAGATATTTTCGTTGTGAAGGGTATGACTGGAGGAGTTCCAGCGTTGAGATGGCAGCAAGGGATTGCGCCAAATCATCTACTATACTATATGAATGGGCAGCTTTTCGAGAAGCAGTGTTTTGGAGTTATGATACCTTGGGGATCTTGGTATGAACCTCTGCCTTATGCGTAGGGATCTCTATAAAGGACCATTGGATGTCGAAAGAGGCTTTGTGGAACCTGAAGAAGGGGGCTTGGGGTCAGACTTAGCGGGAGGCTTGTTGTACTGATGGGACCAAGTCTAAAGGTTGAGGTCAACGGTAATGGGTTGGTCAGAGTTCATCATGAGAATCTAGTAATTAGAGGTACCAGATGGAGGAGGTTGAGTGGCATCCTGACCTTCAGGGGGTTGGGTAGCCACGCATCCTTGCTGGGGGAAAGGATTGGTAAACACAGCCGGTTGGATAGGTGCAACATTGGGAGGAACCGAAGGGGAGGTTTTTTGTCCTCATGAGGCTTCTTGAGTCTCCTACATCTAACACATCTGAGGTAAAAGAGGACAATCGTGGGTGTAGTGACCATATACCCCGAAACAAGAATTAGGCTTATTCATGTGAACTAGCCTGTCCTACTTGGGCTGAGTGCCCTGTTGTTGGTTAGCAGTGTTAGGTACATTCCCTTGGGGATTAGGTCCTATATTACCTAGGGCAGATTGATTTTGGGTGCCTTTCATCTTCTTTTTGGAAGTATGAGGATTAGTTGCGCCCTGTTGTGCATACACCTTCCCCTGGGGGGTGGTGGCTATTGTTGCGGGGGTTGAGAAGGCAAGGGAGGCAAGAGTGCTAATGCTAAAGGAGCTGGAGCACCAGGCTGTGGAAACGAGTAATAAGGAGGTTGGGAAACATTGTGGTAAACAGGTTGGGCAAAAGGAGGAGGCATGCCATATCTTGGATACATGCTACCAGGAGGGGGAAAAGTGCTGGAGGAGCTGGCCCCTCCTTTAGGGAAACCATAACCCACGGGAGGATGAGTGTATGGATGAGAAAGGGCTCCAACGATACCGTCGGCAGCATGGGATGCCCCCAGTGCATTGGCACCACTAGGTCTAGGGAGATCAGGTAAGACGGTATAAACATAACCAAACTGTGCGTAGATCATGTCATATTTTAATGAAATTTGGAGAGCATATTCTTCGGTTTGAGGGAAATGAGATGCAACATATTTTCCAATAGCAGGAAAAAGGGATCTGAGAAACTAGTCCATGTAGACATGGTCTTCAAAGGTAGGGGCTTGACATAGGCTCTTTCATCTCCACCATTCCTGGACATGATCAGATAGGCAGGTCGCAGAAAATTGAAGGAAAGAGTTCAAAATTTTGGTACCAGTGTCATAACGAAGGGGAAGATGGAATTAAGACATAAAAGCCCGGGAAAGAGTCACAAAAGTAGTATGAGAGGAGGAGGCCTGGTCAACATACCACTTAGAATATTCTCCAGTAAGCGTATGTTGGAACAATCGAAGACAGACAGAGTCATCGGTGATGGAGTTAGACGAACACCACATGTGGAAAGATCGAACATGGTTTGTAGGATCTTCTCCAACAAGACCTTCAAACTTGGGGATGTTGGAAGGGATCTTGGTTGGCATAGCAGGCCAACCAGGGTCATGGTGTATGGGGTCATTAATCAACTGGTTAAAATTGGGAAGACTGAGGCCTGCCATATAAGGGAGTAAGGGAGCAGTCGAGATAGTTTCTGTTGCGGTCACATTAGTAGTATTCCTAGCATTAGGGCTGGGGCTATGACCAACGTTAGGTCCTGAACTAGACATGGTAAAGGTGACATGGGGAGAACCGGGGATAGAACCAGAAGGGGAACCCAATGAACCAGAAGCGGAGTCAGAATGGGGACTCGGTGGAGGACTAACTTGAATCCTACGTGGAGGAGTAAGTCTTCCTAACGGAAACTGAGGATGAAGGCCAAGAAGTCTTCGGGATAAACACCTTGGGGGCACAATGATGGAAAAAAAACACAGATCACAAAAGGAAGAGAGACCAACAAGGGAAAGGAGGTGTAGGATCAAATGATTACAATGTCGAAACAAGGGCAGAGAGGTGTGGGATCAAATGATTACAATGTTATAGTCTTTTCCTGCCGGTGTAAACCAGGCACTCTTCACTTAGGGTGTGTGTGTTAAGTGTGTTAATTTTAATTTTTAAACCTAGACGTGTGTAGAGAAAAAAGAAAAAATGTGTTTTATAACTGTAAATAAATCTGAAAATAACAGTAAAGTAAACTGAATATAATAGATAATAAACAGCTAAAGATGCATCAATCTAAACCCAAGGAGGCGGGCTTCCCAGCAACTAGTCTATGGGTGGGAAAAAATCTAGTCAAAACACACCAAATAGCCAATGGATCTAAATTCGGGAGGGAAAATTATCTAAAGGTCAGATCTGTTAGAAATAGGTGCAGAAAATGGAAAAAAACCAGAGGGAAAAGTGCTGCAAATGAGGTGGCTAAAGGCTACAACTTGAATGGAAATAGAGGGGACCCTAGAGGAGGACCAAACAAAAATAAAAAGAGGTGTTTTAGATGGATGAATAACCAATTTGAAATGGATCTGAAGGTACAAGATCAGATCTGCAAAAAGGCTGAACACACTAAAATTTCAGAAGACCTGCTTCAGCTAAACTCCTCCTAGAAAGGTGGAAGCGTACTGAAGCCCTAGGGGGCTAGGTTCCCACTTCAACGAGTAAAACAGAGAAATTACAGGTCCAAAATAGGTAGAGACTAAGGTCAGACAACCCTGAATAGTAGCCCAAACAAACCCAGAAAAATCTCAGAAAAAATTCCTGCAAAAGTATAAGTCACCGTTTCTGACCTATTTTCAGCAGAGGTCGTAGGTTTTAGGTAGTTTTATGCGCCCTGAAGGTTGAGGTCACAGGTTTTGGCCCAAAAAGTGCGACCTGCACTTCCGACACTATCGGGAGAAAGTTTCAGAAAAAAGTGTCATCTTAGTTGCGGCTGATGCTTGTCACCTGAGCAATAGGTCCAGAAACACACGTAAGTTAGAGTTTTTACTGTTTTAGGGTTTTATAGGTTAAAAATAACATCAATAAAAGAAAAACAAGAAGCTGAAGAAAAAACCATAGGGTTTGAAGTAGCTGGTCATGCAGGGATCTGAAAAACGACAGAGGTTGTAATCGTAAACCCTTGTGGAGTCGCCAGTTGTTAGTATGAATTCTAATTGCAAGTGTATGAAAATAGCCCACTTTAGCTGTGCATAACAAACAACCCTAACATCAAAGATGGCTGCCAATTTCTTTAGATCTGCAGTTAGTTTACCAAGAAAAATGCTACAAAATCCAGATCTATGCAGTTGAAGACATTAAGCATTAAATAAAAGCAAGAGTTGCTCCATGCATCCAATAGACAAGACAAGAATATTTTTAAAGAATTTTTGTATTTATGACACCTAGGAAGGGAACATAGAAAGATGTTACCAATCCCCCTCAATGGGATGGGTTCTTGGATGTCCTCAACACTTCAGATCTAAGATCTCTCTCTCTTGATGGTGTATAAAACCTAGACAAAAATGGAACTCAAAGGGAGTTCACAAGTAAAAAGATAGAAAAATATGACAATGATGGAGGATCAAAGTCAGACCAAAAGTATAGATCCAGAGTGATATTTAGGCAACAAAAGGTAGTGAATGAATGGGAAAACCCTTCTATTTATAACAAAATATAGAGTTAGTATAGATATTGGTGCACAATTAAAATATTATTAACCAAATCTAGATCCAACTTTTACGGAATATTTTATTATATTTGTTGGAGGGAAAAAGAATTTGAATTTGGTCAAATCCCTTTATTTGTAAATAATAAATAAATAAATAAAATGATTTATTTATTATTTTAAGGATGTGGTTGAGTAATAATTAAATAAATAGTTATTTATTCAATTATTTATAAATGATTTAGTCAAATTTAACAAGGAATATTATTTAAATAATGTTTAAATAATTATTCCTAGAAAATAATAAGATAAATAATGATTTATCTCTTTAATTTTCCTGTTTTGGGTTAAATATGACCAGGAATATTAATTAAAATTTTGTTTAACTAATTATTCCTTGAGGAAAATCAAATAAATATGGATTTATTCAATATTTCCTCATGGGGTTTCCTGTTTAGACCATAAACAACTTAATAAATATGGATTACTAAGTTATTTTTCATAGTGAAAGCAATTTTACTTAGGGTAAAATTGGTCTTACATGGTGTACTTTGGTCCATCTAATAGTAACAGGTTAGATGAACAAAAATTGGTGTAACAGTTACGTTTCAAACCTATTGATTTTTTTTATTTATATATTACTATTTGGTGTGCTAATCCTTGATATTATTCTCATATCTTATGGATTGTGGTGTATTATGTAATATAGAGTCTGTGTGCATTATTTTTATTAACTAAATCCTTCATTTTATATGGATCTAGTCATATAACCATTGTAGAGCAAGTTAAATCATAGTTGTAAACATCGTGTATATAAATATTCCTTGAATGTTATCCTTACTTTACAAAAATTCTTTTGCATATAGACTATGATGAGCAGGTAGTCAATGCTTTGTATTTCAAGTTTTAATTTTGGGACATTAAATTGACTATTAACACATAGAGAATCTGATCCATTTTGATTTGATGCCTCTATATCGAATTGTAGCTTGAATCACATCAGATATAGAGTTTGTTGAAGAATGCAAACCGATATATATATAGTTGTTATGAAGTTTCACAAATGATGGTATTTCAATATGGGTGATGTGTTGTCTCAACTCATTTGATACATGTTAATTATACAAATTCAAGACAAATGGATTGTTTAAAGAAACTTGATTGTTTATAATCCTGTAACTTTTTCATTCCGAATGAAGTAATAGTTTATAAAGTAATTTTTTTCTTATGTCATTTTCTTTGAGCATTGGCAGTGCATTTTTCTCTTTTCAGATTTATATTCCATGGGGATTATAAGCTCATTTGAAATATTCTAAGCTTGTATACTAGTTTGAATAAGAACCTTAATGGAGTTACTCGCAACTTTTATGAAGGTTTGAAAAGAGCGTTGTGTGAGGACCTTGTCATTCATGCATTAGTGACATATTGAGCTTAATCAATCTCTGCATTGGAACATTTTAAATGAAAAATGTGTACCCTATAGGTTTTATTGAGAAATTGCATAGCGTATGTGTCATCCTTTCCCATGTCTGAACTGTATTCATCCAAGAGTATGAGGATTTGATATTTGTGCAAATAACGCATTGAAACAAGTTTATTATATTATGATGGGATTAATAATATTTAATATATACATTAAGATGCTCTAGATATTGTAAAACATCATTGAATTGTAGCTTAATGATCGATTATGTAGGGTCATCTTTTTTCCTATAATATCCTTTTGTGGATTAGAGGCTTATAATACATTTTCCAGATCTTGTATTCTTTATTGATATTTTTGGTAACACATTTTATGCTTGAGTTGTTCCATATCTTTGGAATATGTTGTAGCTCAAATTGACCCACAAAAATTTTGAGCTATGCTAGAAAGCTGCGAGCTTCCTTTGATATTCTCATTCCCATTGGAAAAGGTATTTCTTTCAGTTGATTTGAGGACTAATCATATTTTTGGTTCTTGTATAAGTGTTTGGACTGTCCTAAATTAATGTTTTTGATTTTAAATAGCTTTAATTTTATAAAAATAATATATATATATATATATATATATATATATATATATATATATATATATTATTATTATTATTATTATTTAAGTTTAAAACTTTTTCAAAAGTTATCGAGCTCCTGCCCAATCTCCAATTAGTAGTCAAACAAAATCTAATACATAAACACCAAACCAATTCAACCAACGGACAACACTAATCCATGGGATAGGGGAGTCTAACGTGTGCACAAGGCGTTAAAGTGTTTTGACAATGGTGGTGCATATAAACACAACAAGTTATGTTCATTGGCCAAGGTGGGATAATTCCCATACATTAAAGAAAAATGTGCACACTGCAAAAATATAAATAATAGTATTACTACATCCATGATACATGCATGAAGGATTGTTGGTTTGAAGAGCTTCTGATTATTAATGAAATATTCCAAGTACATTGTTACATTGATGGAATAATAGATCCAATAGTGGAACATGAAGCGACAACTTGCTTCTCCAAAGAATTATTTTACCTTCTATGCACCACTAGAGCAGCTAAGGCAAAAATCTCAAAATCCAATCCCTTTTCTTGAGTTATGAGGACTTATTTATAATAAATGACAATGACTTTTGTGTTTCCTCATGACTTTTCAACTTTTATAAAATATGGGCGTCCATATAATCTTTCACATTATATATATGACTCTTTACATCCATGTGTGTCTTTTCACATTCGACATGTGTATCTTGTACTCCATTACATTGGACTTATTACAAATGAAAAACTACATACAAGATGGTGGATATATAGGAAAAAACATGAAATAAGACAAAATGCCTTCAAATAGATAAGTCAATTTTTTCTTCATGGATCTCATCGGTGATGTGTGAATGACATGCTCTGAAATTTTTAGCAACAACTTTGATTCAGATCAAAAATTCTGCTGCAAACTGCATCTTTACCTCCAATGCTTTTGTCAATACAGATTTGGCTCTAGATTGTACATTATTCCACAACCATGATGGTTTCATGTGAATTTTAGGTAGTGTGATGGCATACTCTAGAATAATGTTCTTAGTAATTTCCAAGCCTTCATGTTCTGGTACTTGTTTGATTTTCTCAATATACTGGTTTACTTCTTGTATGATGATATCTTTGTATCTTGTATCTCCAAGTGATACCATTGAAGGCATTCCATGTTTATGTGTCAGGGACTCTAAACCATGGCGCAATCGACTATAACAGGTTATGGTGTTGGCCGAATGTTCTCCAAGATGAGTGTAGTTCTGACTATGGAGTATCAACTATACTTTATCCATCTCAACAAAAATCTCGTCCTTTTGACCAACCGATGTTAAAACTTTGGATATTTGGCAACCCATTCCCGTGTTAGATGAACAGCTCTATTTTCCACCTTTAGAAGATGCAAGACTTCTTGCACTTTCTTTTGTATACCTGTTGTGGCCCTATAATTTATAAGATTGAAAAGAATAAACAATAGAGGACAACATCAAATCACTTTGGAATCTAGGACCTAGCCTCAGAGAGGGCTCTCTCTTTTTATGAGATTTAATTTTTCTTTAATTTTATGAATGTTGATGTTAGGCTAGTTACAGTGGTGGTGGTATTGGTTGTTTTGATTGATTTTGTTGGTTGGATGAGTAGGTCTGCAGAAGCTAGTCCATTGGGCTATGGAGTCAAAAGGGCTGGTTTTTTACATCAAGTTTTCAAGAGAATCACAAGGAAAGCTAAATATACTAATTGGATCTTTAAGGTAGTATGAGTTATGATATGGAGAAAATAGTGACATTCAGTAATGATTAAAGAGTATTTAAGAATTATTTAACCAGACTTCAAAAGAAAACATTCATATGGTAAATACAGATAGAATTAAGGTGCTCCAACAACAAATATTAGTCTAAAATTTATGTTTTACAATAAGATAAATGGATGCACAACAAGGAAAACAATGGAAACATTTAACACAGATAGGAAACACATCACCATTTAAAATAGCTAAAGTATCCTGTAAACAGTCTCTTATTATTGATGCCCAGCTTCAAAAATTACAATGCTCCAATGCAAAATGTTCTTACAGTGCAGGGTCCAACAAGGTCCAACCTCTGAAACTGCCAATGCATGCAATATTTATCTAAAAAATACATTGGTTGCCCTATCTACTTTGGAAACTTCTCATTAATTACAATTAAACAAAAACTAGATAAGTGTGGCCATGCAATGCCCAGACAAAATATTTCTGACAAAACACTGCCTGTGGAATTAATCTCGACAGCTCTTCATGAATCAAAAAACTTTGGCAGCTCTTCGTGAATCCAAAAACTTCAGCAGCTCTTCGTTAATCCAAAATTAAGCTGAAGGTGGCTGAGGTGGTCATGAAGAGGCAACGACGGGTGGCTCTGACATTTGGCTCTACCTTTGGGCCACCTTTGCTATATTATTAAATATGATACGGTGCTGGCAACGTTTCGTCGATCGGTAGCTTTGATGATGTGGTCAGTTCCTTTTTTGTTCCTGTTGTTATATCATAACTGTTATGTAAAAACACCTTTTACTCGACTCAACCCAGTTGGCACATTTCCAACAGTGCCACCATATCTCCTTTTGCCCGGCTCTGCCTTATACTCATGTCGAGTCCCTTACCTGAGCCTTTCTTCCCACGTTCACTTTCCTTCATAAAATAGTGTAGCTGCAAAGAACCATTGACCTTAAATAAATTCCAAATAACCTTTAAAAAACCTCACGTCTGGTCTCTTAATCACATTTTGGTGATCCAATCGTTCTACGTTAAAGCCCTCCTATGTTCTTCGATGCGATTTAACAAAGGGAAACCCACATACACCTGGACATGAAATCCTTTAGGCTTCAACATTGACCTGCATTGCGTCTGCTTTATTATCACACTTCGCACTTTGGTGTTTCAAAATGATTCTTAAGCGCTTATCCTCTTGAGCATGTGATTTGCGAAATGCGATTGGGTCCCATGACCAGACTTCAATTCCTTTATATTATAGCTTTGAACTATATTGCATCTGTTTCAACATGATTCTTGAGCACTTATCCTCTTGAGCTTTTGATTTGCGATATCCGATTGGGTCCCACGGTCGGACTTCAATTCCTTTAGATTCTACCTTTGAACTACATCGCATCCGCTTCATTATCACACTTCGCACTTCGATGTTTCAACATGATTCTTGAGCGGTTATCCTCCTGAGCTTGCAATTTGCGGTATGCGATTGGGTCCCACCAATATCGCAAATCGCATATTGGGTAATGAGGTGGAAGTATGTGCAAGTGGTAAGTAATATTTGCGAACTTGCAATGCAAAAAGGTGATGGGTCCCAACCAATATCACAAATCGTATTTCGGGGGTTCTATAGGATTCGACAATTGTGTTAGGAATGGAGTTTAAAAACTGTGATAAGCGAATTGCAATGAAAGGTAAAAGTTTTAATACGGTTAAGTAATGAAAATGATAAATACTATATATATATATATATATATGTATATATATATATATATATATATATATAAGGTTTTATGTGGTGCAGTCAGAGCTATGATAAAAGAAATATGATATGGTTGTTAGTGGGTGGGCGAAGCTACTTTTTAACTATAAAAATTGAATTTTAATAGTTAAAAAGGGGTTTTGTAAGAAATTAAGCATTGGACTTTATAGTTTGGAAAAATGGACGGTAAAAGAGGGTAAATGAAATGAATGAGGGTAGAAATGAATTTTTCTCACCATTACACTTTATCAACAACACTTTCCTCTTCCAACTGAATTGAAAAGGCAGATTGATTCCTTTGAAGTTCTGACAGTCAGGATTTCCCTTCCTTTTTCTGGAAATAAATGACAGTCGTGGAGTGTTATTTTCGATATAAATAATATAAACATAAATAATCAGTCACCTTGTGATATTGTGAATTACAAGAGTCTAATAGTGGCTACAACTGATGATGTCCTCCCAGCGAGGCAGTAAAGAACCACAGATCTCTTAATTTGGCGACTAGTGCCTTGTTCATTGAGACCAAAACTTTTGCAACTGGAAACTTTATTCATTTGTTCTGAACTTCTGATTTGTGTACTGCATATTTCCACTTGAAATGAAAATTGAAAGCAATCCAAAACTAAAACTGGAAATATGCTTAGAGTACTGAGCTTATTTACACATATACCTACCATAACCTACTGAAATCACTGCTGCTCTAAATGATATAATATTACCAGTGTAGCCAGTCAAGCAACTGCTCTAATATATTTGTTCTTTCATTTCTTTACACCAACTCATAAACAAACCTGTTAATGGTATTTGATAAATATTCCCAGCATGATCTTCTTTATAGGGAGCTAGGTGGACCTGAAAAACAAAAGAAATGTATTGTGACTTTGTGATGAACAATTTCTCCATATAGATAGTCATTGGATCAAGATACACATGACCTATTTCTGGGTATTTTGACTCAGCCAATTCAAATTCATATCCTGGTACTGCAGATGTGCTCTCCATGTCTTCAAGCAACTCAGAACATGCTTGAATTTTATCTGATGAATTTTGTGTTGATACTTCTACTGAACCAAACAATGGGGCACACTATTTGATCATATCCATATCATAGTAGCTTTTGATAGCATTATGAATACATGAAAATTGACTTTGAAAGCACAAACCATCCAATGCATTTGTTATTGGGTCATGTAGTGCTTTAGATGGTTGTAGCATTGGTTCCACTGATATTTCACGTTTTCTCCCGTGATTATCAACTAAAATGTGACCAAGACTCTCTTTCATGATCAGAAATGAATTAAAGCATAAAGGCAGAGAATCAAACTTGATCAATTCATCATCTATTTCAGACTCTATGACTTCATCTAAGACTTGACATTCAAGATGATTCAGGGACCAAACCTCTAGATATGAAAAAGGTTATGTATCATCCCTCCTTTTCTCAATTGATTCATTTTAACATTCCTCATCCTTCCTATTTACAATCTAATTGTAATGTTCTCTCAAGAGCGAGGAAAAACACATGGGTAGGCATTTTGTACTTACTTGTAATATTTCTGCATTTTCCTCCTTACAATCTTGTTCATCATACAGAGTTTGATTGTCATCTTTGCCTTGTGATAATTGGGTTTGTTATTCCCAAGAAAATGGTGATGGCTGCTTACAATCAGCCTCAACCTCAACCACATAATCATCATTGTGATGATCATGTCCGAGAAAATCATCTACATATGAAAGGTCATCAAACATGCACATTATCTCGGGAGATTTTTCCACTATCATCTGATTTTGAGCTTCATCTTTGGCTGTGTTGTGGATTGAGTACATGAAATAATCATTTTCTTCTTTAGGATACCAAGGATGAGCTGCAAATTTCTTGGGTACATAGATATTTTTATTTTCTGTAAATAATGAAACATGAGGTATTTGAACAAAAATTTCCTCTTTTCTTCTAATATTATGCACCATTTCAATGACTATATTTGTCAAGATATCTAGTTTTATTTCTGGAGATATCAATTTCTCTTTTACTATTTTGTCCTTATTCACTTCTTTTAACTTTTCCTCTCTATTTAGCAGGTTCACTTCCACATCAAATACAACATTTTGCATTTCTTCAAGGGTTGCAGTGCTCATTTCTCTTAATTGGAATGTCATCTATGGGTCAAATGCATCTCGGTAGTGCAAGAGAGCTAATCCTGGGGGTCGCCTTATAACAACAGGAATTGAATGATACACCTTATTGAATCTGGCTTAAAAAATCTATACTGTCTCCCCTAGCTATCTTTTTAAATGGTTATACTCTTCTATAATGAGGAAAACATTTCCCATGATCACCCATCTATCTAGGAAAACTTGCGTAAATTGATGAAAATTGCTAATTCTTGCAACTGGAAGATTATTAAACCAATTTTTAACTTTAACTTGCAATGATAAGGCAAAAATTCTATTACATACATCATCTTCTTCCACCTCAAACAGATCAAGAAAATCCTCAATATTTTGAATGTGTTTTTCAACAATTATTTTTGCATTTTCTCCATCAAAACTGGGTAGATTATTGCTATAATTTGCAGGGAGGTTAGGGAGGATAGGAGGAAAAACCAGAGGCTTTTAAATGTCTGGTGATTTTACAGGTATAGGAGGTAAAGTAGGAGGCTTATAACCATTTGGGGATTTAGCAAGAGCAGGAGATGAAGCACGATGCTCATGTCTCACTGGGTTTTCCACAAGTGTATCTGGGATGTGCATAGTTGTATGAGTATGTACATGATATACAATTTGGGGCTTAGTTTCTTGAGGCTCATCGATTTTCAAATGATCAATGTAAACTTTAGTAACGTACTCTTGATCAGGCTTAGAGTAAGATAGAACATAATTACAGATAAAACCAAAAATGTCTTGAATAAAATTTGGGCTTGAATACCTGCTCTTTCTAGGCCGATTATTCATGTTTCAAGTCCTTCCTCTAGTGGAGTCTTTGAATGGAACTGATCTGGATTTGGAGTCGCCAGGTGGATGCTTTCAACCTTCTTGTGTCTAGTTGTTTGTCCGCCATCAACAACCAGATACCAATCTTGGAAAATACTTTTAGCATACAATGTTTTTTTATTGGGGTTTCTGAATTCAAATGAAATGTCAAGATTTCCAATAGATCCCCAGTATGGTTTCCATTATGTTTTGGCCCTATAATTTATAATATTGGCAATAATAAACGATAGAGGACAACATCAAACCACTTTGGAATCGAGGACCTAGCCTTCCTAGACTCAGAGATGGCTCTCTCTATTTATGAGATTTAATTTTTCTTTAATGTTATGAATGCTGAGGTTAGGCTAGTTACAGTGGTGGTGGTATTGGTTGTTTTGATTTATTTTTTTGGTTGGATGAGCAGGTCTGCAGAAGCTAATCCATTGGGCTCTAGAGTCAAAAGGGCTGGTTTGTGACATCAATTTTTCAAGAGCTTCGTAGGGCAAGCTAATTGTAATAATTGGATATTTAAGGCAGTATGAGTTATGATATGGAGAAAATAGTGATATTCAGTAATGATTAAAGAGAAGTTAAGAATTCTTTAACCAGAATTCAGAAGAAAACATTCAGATGGTAAATACAGACAGAATTAAGGTGCTCCA
Source organism: Pinus albicaulis (assembly GCA_034641835.2). Lineage (NCBI taxonomy): Eukaryota > Viridiplantae > Streptophyta > Pinopsida > Pinales > Pinaceae > Pinus > Pinus albicaulis. The sequence goes on along the minus strand of CM076578.1, from coordinate 198,888,116 downwards.
ATAGCAAATATTAATCTAAATATTTTTTTTACAATCAGATAAATGGATGCACAATAAGGAAAACAATGGAAACATTTAACATGGATAGGAAACACATCACCATTTAAAACAACTCAAGTATCTTGTGAACAATCTCTTATTATTGACTCCCATCTCCAAAAATTACAATGCTCCAATACAAAATGTTCTTATAGTGCAGGTTCCAACAAGGTCCAACCTATGAAACTGCCAATGCATGCAGTATTTATCTAAAAACTACATCGATTGCCCTATCTACTTCAGAAAATTTTCATTAATTACAATTAAACAAAAACTAGACAAGTGTGGCCATGCAAGGCCCAGACAAAATATTTCTGACAGAACACTGCCTGTAGAATTAATCTCAGCAACTCTTCATGAATCAAAAAACTTCAACAGCTCTTCATGAATCCAAAAAAATTTGCAGCTCTTCATGAATCCAAAAGAAAGCTGAAGGTGGCTGAGGTGGTCATGAAGAGGCAACGATGGGTGGCTCTGACATCTAGCCCTACCTTTGGGCATCCTTTGCTGGATTATTAAATATGATGCGGTGCTGGCAACTTTTCGTCGATCGGTGGCTGTGCTGATATGTTCACTGCCTTTTTTGTTTCTGTTGTTATATCACAATAATTTCCTAACCCGACCCAGCTAGCATGTTTCCAATAGTGCCACCATATCTCCTTTTTCTCGGCTCTGCCTCTTCTACTTGTGTCGAGTCCCTTACCCGAGCCTTTCTGCCCACATTCACTTTCCTTCATAAAATAATGTAACTGCAAAGAACCCTCGACCTTAAATAAATTCCAATTAACCTTTGAACAACCTCACGTCTAGTCCCTTAATCGCATTTCCATGATCCAATCGTTCTATGTTATAAGCCATCCTCTGTTCTCCGATGTGATTTAACAAAGGGAAAACCACATACACTCGGAATTGAAATCCTTTAGGCTTAACCGTTGACTTGCATCGCGCCCACTTTATTATCGCACTTCGCACTTCGGTGTTTCAACATGATTCTTGACCGCTTATCCTCCTAAGGTTGTGATTTGCGTTATGCGATTGGGTCCCATGGTCGGAATTCAATTCCTTTAGATTCTAGCTTTGAACTATATTGTGTCTGCTTCATTATCACACTTTGCACTTCGGCGTTTTAACCGTGATTCTTGAGCGCTTATCCTCCCAAGCTTGCGATTTACGATATGCGATTGGGTCCCACGACCGGACTTCAATTCCTTTAGATTCTAGCTTTGAACTATATCGCGTCTGCTTCATTATCACACTTCGCACTTTGGCATTTCAACATGATTCTTGAGCACTTGTCCTATTGAGCTTGCGATTTGTGATATGCGATTGGGTCCCACCAATATCACAAATCACATATCGGGGAATGAGGTGGAATTAAGTGCAAGTGGTAAGTAATATTTGTGAACTTGTGATGCGAAAAAGTGATGGGTCCTAGCCAATATAACAAATCGCATTTAGGGGGTTTTGTAGGATTCATAAATTGTGTTATGAATGGAGTTTAAAAACTACAATAAGCGAATTGCGATGAAAGGTAAAGGTTTTAATACGGTTAAGTGCAGAAATTGATAAATACTATATCACACACACACACACACACACACACACACACACACACACACACACACACACACATATATATATATATACATATATACATATATACATACATATATACATATATACATACATATATACATATATATACATACACACACACACACACACACACACACACATATATACATATACATATACATGCATACATACATACATACATACATACATACATACATACATACATACATACATACATACATATATATATATATATATATATATATATATATACATATATACATATATAGATATATATATATATATATATATATATATATATATATATATATATATATATATATATATATATATATATATATATATATATATATATATATATATATATAAATATATATATATATATAAGGTTTGTTGTGGTGCAGGCAGAGCTGGGATAAAAGAAATATATGGGAAGTTTAAAGGGAAATATGATATGGTTGTTAGTCGGTGGGCAGAGCTGCTTTTTAACTATAAAAATTGAATTTTAATAGTTAAAAATGGGTTTCGAAAGAAATGAAGCGTTGGACTTTAGAGTTTGGAAAAATGGAGGGTAAAAGAGGGTAAATAAAATGAATGAGGGCAGAAATGAAGTTTTCTCACCATTACACTTTATCAGTAACACTTTCCTCTTTTAATTGAGCTGAAAAGGCAGATTGGTTCCTTTGAAGTTCTGACAGTCAGGAATTCCCTTCCTTTTTTTGGAAATAAATGACAGTCATGGAATATTATTTTCAAAATAAACGATCTAAACAGAAATAATCAGTCACCTTGTGATACTATAAATTTCAGGAGTCTAACAATACCAACCAGAGGTGCCACTACCTCATGCAGGAGAATCATTTCATTATACAATTGCTTCATGGTGTCCTCCATTGCCCCCAATTATTCTTGTATAGTTGATTGCAATTCTTTTTTGATGAGATTGTGAGAAGAAAAATGTTGATTCTCTGCAGTGACATGCTCTATTTATCACTTTTCCACAACTTTCTCTTTCCTCAACCAGGAATTATCACTTAAGAGATACTCTGAATTATCTTGTGTTGTTGTGGAAAAAGTAACATTATTTTCCATGATTGCCTAAGGGATTCTCCTAGTGTTTGCAGTTATTTCCTTTTTAGTGGATACAGAAACTGGATTTTGGGGATCATTCGAGAAGAATCTTTGTATTTCTTGAATAATCATTTTCTTCAATTGATCAAATGTAACATTACACACACCCATGGCCCTATATTTTGGTGGAGGTGTAATTCCCACCTCATTGAATTGGAGATGGCCACATGTAAGAGGAGGTTATACTTGAGATTTTAATTCATCATCAATGGGACTGATGTCATCTTCTTCCTCAAACTTTGCTTCTATAACATGGGTCTTTAATTCTTCTTCAATCCTTTGTGTAACTTCCTCCTCCTGTGAGTGCCTTTGCTACTCTTATTTTATTCTCCTTCTTTCTTCTTATTCTTCATGTTTCTTTATAAGTAGGTCATATTGCTTCCTCTTTTCCTCCTCTTCTTGTTGTATATTTTCCTCCAATATCTTATGCTCATGTTCAGCCTCAATAACTCCTTTACTCAATGGATCAACTTTCAATTTTCTTCTACTCTCTACAGCCAGATCATTCTTAAGCTTTTTCCTGGGAGCTACAATTCTTGCTTGAGTAGTTGTTTCTTGTGATGCCTCATGTATCTGTACATATAGACCTTATGGAGTTGAGGAGGGGCCTGCCTCATTTCTTGGGTGTGTCTTGCTTAATGCATTGTACCAATTCTTCACCTTTTCATCCTCTGTGGTAGTCATTGATACATATGCCTAGGTGTATCATATCCCGTCACAATATCCTATGCACACTTTCCTAGGATCATATTTATAAAAGCTTCTAACTCCAAAGTGAAGGCACATAAGTTCTTCTATTTCATCATTTTTCACCTTAAGGATCTATTGGGTCGTATAAATGCAAGGTTTACACCAACATTTAAATTTTCAATCAGGGTTGGTAAGCTTAGAGGCATAGCACAATAAATGCCAGAATACGACCTCAGGGACCTGTCAAATAAAAATGAAGCTCTTGCAAGAAATTCAAAAAGGTAGTCATTCAGGAAAAAGGAACAAGTCTCTTCAAAGGAATGTAAACATATTGGGAATCTACTTTTGCCTCCTCTTTTGGGTTGATTTGACTCCTGCAAAAAGTATTCCTCAGTTGTCCACGGGACAAGGGAATATGGGTCCCATTCAAACTAACAGACCATTCAAGAAATAAAGAATGTGATTGAGGAAATAAAGAAGGTTAAACCTCTTTAAAATTACTTACTACAGGGTATCTAGCCACAACAAAGATTAGTGCCCTCTGCTGTCGAATTATATGAAAGCTGGGGGACCGAGTCCACTCCGCCCGATAGATGTTGCTGGGCCTAGTACCCCCACACTATGGTGCGTCGATTGTCGGGTGGATGGGAGAGATGATACATACCACTGCCTACGGTTAGCCCCCTATGTCCCAGAACTGAAGCAACAGTGGTGCAGATTCTAATATTTGGTGGGACACGATGAGCACAACTACCGAACGTATGACTTGATGATTGACAGAATGAACCTTTACCGAGTACAGGCTGACCCTTCATCACCGACATCTCCCTCTGGACCAGGAGGATCTCCAGCAAGAGAACAGGGAGGGGGGAGAGGCGGAGGCGCAGGTCGATGGAGAGGGAAACTAATTTTTTACAATTGTGTAGATGTTGGACACTATGCACATGACTACCCAAACCCTGCATGACAGTCTTGCAAGTACTGTAGGCAATTTTATCATGTAATTGAAGATTTTCCTATGTTAATAGCTAAAATTCAGGAAAAAAAGAAGATGCCAATGCAAAACATACAGAGGGTTAAGGATGAATTGCACGACAACGGTCCAAGTGAAAATGTAATCACACGCAATGGTATCACCACTAGAGGAAATGTGAAGAAGACTGTCGTAGAACCACTAATCAGAAAGGATTCTGACAAGAAGGAAAGCCTCAAATTTCAGAAAGAAAAATAATTTTTCATTGAAGCCAGAAAGGAATTTGCTGATGCAGGATCATCCACCTCAAGAAATCCCATGGAACCAAAAGCCAATGATGAAGTTAAGCCATTCTTACAATCCTGCATTAAGCTACTACGTAATTAGAAGGCAGTAGATAATCTCTAGGCTGTGATAGACAGTTGTGCAAAAGGAGGTGCCACGGATAGAAACCAAGGCTATGAACAAGGTGTATAAACAAAAGAAGAGAACCGGTAGGGAGATGCGCATGGCTGTGCAGATTGGAGACTATGAGATGGACTAGGTCATCTTGGATCTAGGTTCTGATGCAAATATCTTACCTAAAAAAACCTGGCAGAAGATGGGAGATCCAAAGTTCGAATGGTCCACCATTCAACTATGCAAGGCCAATTAGCAAAAGATCATTCCACTTGGTAGGCTTCCACAAGTTGTGGTAGACATCGCTGGAGTAAAGGTATGTGCTAAATTTGAGGTTATACAAATTTTGGATGATGTAGACCCCTACCCTACACTGTTAGGATTGGATTGGGCCATTGATATGGGAGGCGTCATCAATCTGAAGTGAAAAAATATGATTTTTGAGAATAATGGTACGTAGGTGATAGTCCCACTGGATCTAGCAAAAGGAGAAAAATACACAGAACTAGTGCATGAAGGGGATGATGCTGACCATATATATAAGCTAACTACATGGGACAAAGACTGGATCAACCCTACAACTAATGGCATGTTGAATTGGGAGAACGATAACTCCAGTTTTTCTGATTCTGATGGAGAAATGGAGAATTGGCAGAACAAGTTACACGATGTCTTTGCGTTGCGCTGCCTCAAAATCACAAATAAATTCTGGTGCATCTCCTATGAGGTAAGAGAACTAACCTACTTTTATGGTTATGGTAGTTTCAAATAATTTTCAGAAGAATTGGAAAAATCTCTCCCAAAGGAGCGAAGGTTTTGGGCGCTTGATTTGACTATGCACGCAACTCTAGCACGATGGTGGGAGACGCACAAGGGAACTTTCTAGGACTGGGAGGAATGTCGAAAAATGATGACTGTAAACACTGGAAAATTGTACAGCAGAAGATGACATTATTTAAATCAAGCAAAAGGATTTATAGGGCTGGAAGACATTACAGAATCTGGAAAGTATTTAAAAATCTCCGAGGTCCGAGGAAAATCAAATTTGAACAAGTCCTAAATTCTCTTTGCACGCATAATCCTTCGTGAAGAGCGCCTTTTGCGCACATTTTTCCCCATATGCGCGCAATCCTGGAAGTGATGAAATGTCACTATCTGGGACCACACAAAGCAAAGGAAAAGTGACCCCTTACTTGAAGCTGCCTAAGGACAACCACCAATGCCTCCTTAGACACTAAGTGAGCACACAATGGAATATTTGGAGCACACAAAGGAATTATACCCCTCTCTTGGGTCACCATCCATAATGTACCAAGAGAGGGAAGGGAGGATTTGAAATTTCCTATATAAGGCCACCATGAGATGAAGAATTTGTGAACACATTGTTATGCTGGCCAGAATTTCCCAAGAAATACCAGCAGTGTGGGAGCCAGAGCTGAAGATAGAGAGGACTCAATTGTTGGCCAGCCAACAAGTTCAGTCCATCATAGTAGAGAGAGAGGGAGACTACACCGAGGCAAGCTTGGGATAAAAACATCCTTGCATCGGGACATAGAACCCATAGTCTAAGGGCCCTTTGGCAAGAGGGTAAAGTTTCACTCTTATTACTACCAGCGCTCAATAAGAGGGGCATAGAGCCACCATTCATATTATTGTTGTCATTTGACTCTTTTTTGAGCTCGTGTTTATTTTTTTTAGTTTTTAGTTCATATATGCATGCTATTTCTCTATCTAGCATGCTTATGATTCTAGCTTGTTCCACTAACTTGCGTGACTCCACTTCTTTTTCTACCTGTTACCAATAACTTAAGTGGGTAGACGACACCCCTTAAGTTGGTGTGATTTCATACAAACGTGCACCAAACACACTCCAACAGGATTGGCGACTCCACTAACGTTTATTACCAAGTTTATGTGGTTGTGCCTTTTTTGTAGAGACCTTTGTTTGTGTTGTGGAGTGGAGCTGAATTTCCCCTGATTTCTCTTGCAGTCCCTAGTTCATCCCAAGTGACAAACTGAAGCAGAACAACTCCAAAATTTTCTTGTAGGAATTTGCGCGCGTTTTCTTCTCATAGACGTGTAGGGTGCGCGTTCAGAGCTGACCCACGCACAGATAGCGCGCTCGTTCCAGCCTTTTTCATGTAAAATACAGAATGAGAAATCTCTCCCTTATTTCTGTATTTTCCTGCTTGCAAAGTTCTTGGCAGCCCCTAATACACCTGCCAACACTAGTTGTGGTACCCCGTAGCTTGTTAAAGCTCACTCTTAGCTACTTTTTGTAGGCTTAGTGTCAGTTTTACTTCAAGTTGATTTTTGCAAAGTTCACACATAGTTTAAGTAGGGGGCAAAAATAACTTGCATTCCGAAAAAAAATTATGTTTTGAAAATTTTGGTACTTACACACCTAGATAACCAGCCAAAGTAAGTGGCCCAAGACCACGCATTCAATCTAGTTTTCTTTTTTCTAGTGTAAAAGTTTTAGTTTAGTTCAATTTTTGCACTAGGAATTTCGGGACTAGGATTGAATTGTTTATAGAAGAGCAAGTAATCTTTGCTACCTTTGCACCCTCCAGTGATCCTAGGTAAGCATATGAATGCTCTCTATTAACAATTCACCATCTCCCTATAGTTCGTCACATAGATTAACTAGGAAAAATAGAAAGCAACCCATTATCCGCACAAGTTTTTCTTTTGAGCGAGGAACAATACAACATAGTTTAAATAGGGGATTTTGTAAATGATCATAAAATTTCCACACGTTCAAACTATGTGCTTGTCCACTTTGTGCTCACACAAACTCACCCACTAAGCCAAGCAAAGACACCTAAGACTAACTTAACCAAACTCACTAAATTATCCCCACAGGGGCCACAAAATAATTTATATCTTAAGTTAGGATCAAGGGGGTAAGCATCCAATAAGCCACCTTGATCATACTTCATCTTGAAACATAGAATTTTTCTATTTAGGGAGCTTCAAATCCACCTATAAGCCCATGACAAAGAAAACCCGAGCACGACAGAGACCTATTTCAGAGGGGGTTAGGCTTAGGTGTAGTGCGGGCAGGTAACAGTCAAGGCTACCTCACTTGGATGATACTCGATACTGTTAGCTAACTACCAAGAATCCCAAGAATCGAACGCTTACATGGGACGATGGTTCTTAGTGGCCAAAATCTAGGGCATCCTTTTCCCTATAAGTGACGATGCAGGAAAGCGCCAGACCCTCTACCCTTACCTTGGAGAATTTTCTTCGGCTGACTAGGGGCATCACCAGCTCTTACAGGAGGTTGTGCCAGCACTCACAAGAAATATTCTCAAGGCCGATTTACATTTGAGTGTGTGAGGGTGAATAGGTCTTCTAGGATTTTGAGTATCATACACAAACAAACATAAACCACTTTTTTGATTGCTTGATCACATAGATTAACTTAAAGTGAAATTTATCTTATTTTTCGCTTTGTTTTATGTATGTGACAAGAAGTTTGCTTTGATCATAGACTCTATCCTCTCAACTTTTTCCAAAACCAAACTTAGTTGACACGAGAACGGACCCAATGGGACCTTGTCGATCTAGGCGTCTTTTGGACCTCCCCCATTACTGGGAGGGGTTCCAGGTCTTTCGCTATTTAGGCATCAAAGATGGAACACCACCACCATCATTGTTTCGTCCTTTGTTGGGGCATCCTTATTTGGGAACCCTAGTCGGTCTCCCAACACCACACCATAGACCACTCCTCCCACGACCCCTAGAGGGAAGAGGAGTGCATCCCATCCGTGAAGCTAGCCAAATACACAGCAGGGTACATCACAGACTGACCCTCTTCCTATCCTGAACTTTGTGTTTTCGCATAGTGCAATGACATCAACCTCCCAGTCACCTTTCTTAGCTTCGTTGAATCTACTTGATTTAACCAAGCTGAAAAATGACCCCTTTGCACACAATCCTACATGGCCTCCCATGCCCACAAAGCTCCCTTCGGATATTCCAAATTTCGAAGGAAAGCAAGAAGAATACCCAAGTAATCATGTCATGACCTTCCACCTGTGGTGCTCATCGAACAGTATTATTGAGGACACTATTCAATTGAGATTATTTCAACGCACTTTGACAGGAGTAGACGCGAAGTGGTACGTGGAGCAACCCTTAGCTTCACATGGAACCTTTGGCGCCCTTGCCACCGTGTTCCTAACATATTTTTAGTTACCCATTCACCATGATTCCAGCATGGAATTACTAATGCATTTTAGACAAACCCCCACCGTTCATATCTCGAACCATCTCCATGAATGGAGGCGGAGTCACAGTATATGTAAAGCTAAACTCGATGATCGGGTTCTCTTAGATTTGTTCTTGAAAACTCTTACGGCAGAGATTTCAAAAGATGTGGTGCAACAGAGACCCACATCCAAAGAGGATGTTATCAACAAAGCCCAACAACTTAAGCTAATTTATACGTAGTCAAGATACATGTATAACATCCTACATAACGCCTCATTCCTGCAAACTTACCAAGAATTTCCAGGTCTGTTGAACTCTGCAGACAGACTAATTGGGTCATTGACCCAAGGTTACCTAGGCAGCAGCAGTCAAAACCCTAGTTACACATACAGTTCTACCCAGAACGTACCTCAACCTGGTTTTCAAAGTCATCATATGCCTTGGAAAAATTTGACCAATAGGGCGCCAACGTATCACTAGGGAGGACCTTATCCTCCGACTCAGGGGAACTATTACGCAGAAAGAAACATTGACGGAAGAGCTCCCCTCCAATAGCCAGGTGCAAACCAGGTATCGTGTTATGCTCAGTACCCAGCACACGACCCACCTATGCAAACCAATGCACAGGTGAACTTTGTGAAACCTTGCCAAAAACAACCACACCAATACAACCAGGAGAACTACCCTCCTAACGTGGTGAATAAAAATTACAAAAACAAGTGAAAAGGAAACCCTGGATAGGGGGGCAACAACTAGCACTTCCCACTGTGATCCCAGGCTAGAGGCAACTCTAACCGAAATCAAATCCAAGAGCCAAGAAATTCCCAACGACATAGCAAAAGGCCACCTCTTCGAACAAACCATTCTTGTTCAATATGTGGTGAGTACAGTCACTATACTCACCACTATCTCGATCTCCCTAAGCTGAAGAAGCTACAGATTAACCAAGGACAAGGAGGATCTTCCCAACAACCAACCTTTCCCCCATCAAGGGACGGTAAGCACTCAACAGAAAAATACAAACAACTCTGGGAAAATCAACCATGAAATCTACATCACTGGTGAAGAGATGTTTTTCCAAACATGAAATCAAAATTACAACACCCCACCAGACACTAATACATTAGGGGCAAGTACCAATGCACCAACTGCACCTTGGACCATTTTAAAGATGCCTATAGAACCATTGCAAAAGATGGAAAAGGGACCTAATAGGAGAGTAGGAAACTACTCGAAAGTGGCCCATAATTATAGCATCATGGACGATTTAGCACAATCTCCCGTTGCTATGTCAGCTTTGGAAGTATTGAAGTCATGCCCAAAACAACGAAAAGCCCTACTTTCCACGTTAGGCACTATCGACCCTGCCGATACATGCCTAATGGCTTTTGACTTAGACAAATCCACCCCTAGGCTTCCTTCCATGGTCACCTTCCAGATACTAGTGTCGGTCCAGAATATCACAATTCACCGATGTGTCATATACGAGGGTGCATCCACGTGTATCATGTCCAAAACAATTTGGTAGAAGTTAGGTTCTCTTGAACTAAAACCCTCAGTCATTACGCTTTGAGCATACGACAGTCATCCATCAACCCCCATCGGCCTCTACCAAAACGTCCCAGTCTGCTTAGTTAGAAAGACGGTCCACATAGACATTGAAGTCTTGGATGCTCACCTAGACTGCAATATACTCCTTGGGCAGAGTTATATGTACGCCATGTCTGTCGTAGCCTCCCCCGTCTTCCGCATTATGATGTTCCCCCACAAGGACCGCATAATTACTGTAGACCAACTGACGCATAGCGAGAAGTGACCCCTAACAAACACTGATCAATTCTACCCTATGTAGATACATCCTCGGATGCTCTCTCACGGTACGAATAATATGGCCTCGGCCAATTTTAACTGTCGTCCTTTCTAGGGTCATTCCTAGGAGATCCTCCCATAATCCTTGAGTCATTGCCTGATGTCACAGGGGCTTCAGTGTGCATGATGTATTTATCAAGGATCAAAGCTAGTGAGGAAATGGACACAAGCAGTAATGGCACCGAGTCATCGGCCATGGCAGCCTCTCTAGCCTACATCGCCTCCCAAACCCCTTTCCTTTACCCCCCATCTAGTTTTGTCTCCTAGCAGGTTTTGGAAACACTGGTATTACCCAACATATCATTAGCAATCCTAGTTTGGTACCTCATTCCCCCTGCAGGAACAGGAGCCACCCACGTTACTGCCATAGGATTGAAGCCCCTCAGTCCCGAGGAGGCCCACTCATCCAAGAAACATTCAAAACAACCCCTGCAAAGGAAATTCCCATTTCAAAACCGATGATTACGGCTAAGAAAACCGAGAAAAGAAGAAAGAAGATGGTGACCCCCACCATTCAACGAGAATCACTAGTCTGCACCATATGCGGCATAATAGGTCACCCTACCCATATTTGTCCAGATATGGATGAATTGAAACCACTCCTTGGATTTGAGATAGACATCGCGACGCCACATTCCCGTAAAAAAAAACCTACCAACAAAGGTAAAGGCAAAGCGCTATGTACCAATCACGCATGCGCTCTCTGCAACAACTACAGGCACTATACCCATCATTTCCCAGAGATCCCGCGATATAGGGACACCTTACACCCCATCAAGCGATCCTATCAAGAGGATCCACCCACCTAATTTATCAGAGATGAACCTCGTATCATCCTGTACCTACAGGAAGAGCGGTGATCACCTAAAAGGCTCCCCACTAGACCCCATCCCCCACTTGAAAGGTGCGTACATTGTGATGAACTTGATCATTTCATCATTAAATTCCTAGCTCTGGAAATGTTCCAACGATGGTACTGAGTTATTATACCACGCCAAAATGAACGTCCCATATTCATGTCAAATATGCAGTGACAACCACCCAATACATCGTTGTTACTACATATCGAGATTCCGCACAACTCTAGCCTGTATGCGATCAACCATAGTCAACCTCTCCCGAGAAGATGGCACAGACTTAGAATCCATGAACAGTTCGACAACCCAAGAGGATGTGACAGATAGATCCATCCCTTTCTCGTCAACTGAAAGGCAACCAATCAGGGAGATTCATCCCCGCCTATATGTTGATGACACGACACATCATATACAATTCATATCATCATGTATCGGAACAATGAATTGAGTTGTATGCTCATCTACCATAGGTGTCGAGTCAGCTGCAACTATGAGAGTATTTTTTCCTACGACAGTGCAGACCCAATCTATCTGGACTTTGTCGACTGCCTCTGGTTCCACCACATCCACGATGGAATCCTTCTTGCGTCTCTCAACTAGATTTGTACGGATTAACCCCATTCAACATAACGCTACCCAGGAAAAATCCCCCTTTGGGTCCTCTTTTCATTCAAATGGAGATATCCTAGAGGCTATGACAGAGCCTGATTATCCACGGGATGCAATGCATCACCATTCGCTTTTTATCCCCAAGAAAACATTCAGTCCTAACAAGGTAAAAGAACAAGAGATCTATGAGATCGAATCAAAATATTTCCTTCCATCAGGAAAAGTAGATTGGTTCAAAAACCTCATCCCAGCTCTTGATGTGTTTGAGGAAGGAAATATGTCGAATATCTCACCTACCATCAAGGTGAACATATCCAAAAATCCTGCAAAGGTCGAAGAAATCTCACTGGGGGTGTTATCACCAAAATCGTACGTGATTGACTGTTGATCAGACAACTTCAGTGTAACTATTTCAAACCAATATTTTGATTGAGGGTTAGCCTCCTCAACCTGAGAGGGCTCTCTCAAAGGTTAATGATTTGGATATAAAGTATAGATGGCTAACTCTATGTGGGTTAATAAGCAGATAAATGACAGATATTGGTTGTAAATCACATCAGCAAGTGCACATTGGGCTTATGGATTCAAAATAGTTTCAGTAAAGCCAATCAATCTACTTAGCACGGAAGTTGAGGCATATAGAGTTTAGTCAGGAGATACACATGTGAAAATGTAAAAAACACAGTCAGTTTGTCTATATAGGAAGTCAAAGCATCAAACATGAATTCTGAGTAACATAAACAAACACCACTTCCATAGGATGGTAAAAATATGCAAGTAGAACAAGAACACACTAGAACTCCTTCTGAATCTCAAGTTGGCTAAGTAGAAATCTCTGTATTTAGCTGAAAACCAGTCACTTACAATAAACACAGTCCTTTGCTAAAAATGTCCAACCCTTTGCTAATTCGACCCAGTGGCCTTTAATAGACCATTTACAACATGATATGATCTTATCTTAGATACATCGAATTTCTAGCTCTTGACACCTTGCATAACCATAAAACATCAAATTTATGACAAACATACAACTATCCTACTTGACAGTCCTATTTCAACTAGGACTCAAACCCTTCATTACTATCTTTAACAACCTTATCCTAAAATCCTTATCTATTTGAAATTACATCATTTGCCAAGTGTATCATCACATGGTCAAATTTGGATGATGGGCTTCAGTTCTTCATGACCACTTTGCTGACTTCCACAAAAGCAGGAAACCAAACCCTGTTTTTTAGGCATAATATTATTTTCCTTCTTTGAACATTCTAACCATAATTTAAACTTTATTTCATGGTCCTTGTCTGTTGGAGATTATCTTAACACATCTCATCACTCATCCCTATCCTCTAGCTGTCTAGAAACCACTGCAAAACTTGTTCAAAAGGTTGTAATTTATGGCGCTACAAAAACAGAGCAGTTTCATAGAGCCCTTTGTAGCGCTGCCATTTCAATATTTTTTCTTCAAAAACTTGGTTCTTTCCTTATGAAAAATTTTAATCATCCTTCAATTCATCTTCCATGACAATTAAATCTCTTAACTCATCCTTTAACCCCTTGAAAACTAATCAAAAGGAGCAGAAAAGGCAACTATGGTAGTTTCGCAGCACTTTTTTGCTTTTTTACACTAGATGCACTACGAAACTGCTGAGTATGCAGTTTTGTCAAATTTTTTGCCAAGTGAAATGTATTGTTGCCCCAAAACTCAAAATATTACTTATATCATCATCTAAAAACCACATAAACCATATACAAACTTCATTTTAGCTTTTTGAGGCATTTCTTCTTCATTTGCAGTAGGTTGGCCTATTGATTTTTCCTGTTTTTTCCTGAAAAATAGGTCTTGGGACAGAGCCTATATCTCCTAATACATTATTTATTTTTAGAAAATTAAGGAGTTTTTTTTTTATTTCAATATGTTTTGAATCACAACCTCTCTTGTTTTTTTGAAACACATCTCCTGCTGTCCCGAAACTGGATTTGACAAAAATGTGTAAAACAGGAAAACTTTGTTTCTGAAAATAGGGCTTCAATGAAATACTTGTATCTCTCAAATGATAACACCTGTGAGAAAATTGAGAGAGGTTTTTGTAGCTGAAGTTGTGGTGAAGACAAACCTCTTTCATAATTCGAAATTTGTTTTTCATTTGGTCATAAACTGAGCATGAAGTTGACTACTAAACAGTCATGAACATGACAGTTTCGTAACAACAGTTTTGCAGCACATTTTAATTTATCAATTTCTGCCACCTCCTAATGAATTTGAAGAAACTGAGAGGGGTTTTTGTAGTTAGATATGTTATGAAGAAAAATCTCTCTCATATTTCCAAAATTTGTTTTCAATTGCTCAGAAAATGCCTTTGAAGTTGACTTCTCAAAGTCAGAAAAAATAGAGTTTTGTTGTTTGCGCTACGAAACTATCAGCGCTTTCATAGCGCAAAGTGACTTTTTTGAACTAGTGGCGCTACGAAAATGAGGTTTCTTGGATAATTGAACATTTTTAACCCAAAAATTTTAGGAAATGACCCACAAATGAAAATGATGGATATTTGACATGAAGGGACTTCAAAGAAGACTTTATTATAACCTAAGGATGGGCTTTAAAATATAAAAATCTAAAACCTGCCCTTGATCAAATCCTAAATTGACTTCTACACCCAATTTTGAACCATGACCAAAAACAAAATTGACACAATGATGTTTTGAAATTTTTTGGGTGATAACAGTGGCTCCACTTGGGATAGTGTGCCCCTATGTTACACTAAAGAACCAGTAGTTCCAGTGCCATCCATCTTCTTGCAAATAAAAAATCTGAAAATTTTCCAAATCTTCTTCAAACTCTTATGGCCTTCACCTTGGGCTCAAGCTTGATGATCACTGCAGAAAAAATAAATCTGTACCTACTAAAAGGATGCTTAGTCAACTTTGAGCATATTCACAAACTCCTACCTACCCTATCAGCTGCAATCTCCATTTTTAACTCAAGAAACATGAAAATTCCAATGAAGCCAGTCATTTATCTGATCTGATGCTTGAATTTATTGACTGCACTTGAACCAAAAACAAACAAGATATTGGAATGAACAAGGAAACATAAGATGCATCTGATCTTCATAATGAAAATATAACTAGAAATTTGGACTGTAGAACCTTTCCATGTAGTCAGCTATAGGATCAAAGAAGACATGATCTGTTTGATGCTTCTTATGACATTCTGTAGCTTTGGACAAATCATCTATGCTTTGATCAACCACATAAGACTTCAGTTGTGTGCTCTCAAACTGATTTTCAAAAACAATGTATTCTTCCTCAAACTCAAAGGAGAAAGGTGGCAGCACCCTCTCTTTGTTTTCTGGCATAAAAATCATTTGAAAAGACTGATCTTGATCATGAATATTATGAGATCAAATTTTATCTTCTAAAACTTCAATATCTTTTTCATGGTTCTTAGCAACTTCATCTACAAACTGAATCTTAACTTCTGACTTGCACTCAAATGATTTCAAATTAGAAGACAAAGATAATGAAAAAATTTCACCTACTTCTTCATTAATGTAATCATCATTTAATGTAGGTTGATGCAAGAAATGACATGAAGAATAAAATTGTTCATGTACTTGAGGATTGTAGCAAGAATTTTCCAATATTTCCTCTTGTTGTTTGAAATGATTCTCATACTCCTGATGATCAAAGGATTGACAAGTATGCTGCAAATTTTCCTCAAACTCAGAGGATGTAACATTATTTTCATAAATAAGCTCCTGTTGGGTTTCATTTTCATCCAAGGGAGAGGTTATCCTTTCTTCTTGGTGATGAAATGGGTTGTTATGAAGGGCCTCTAAAATTTCCTCATCCATGAACTCATCATCTTCATAACAATTCTCCAAATATTCAATAAAACTCACACTGTGTTTACAACAGTCTTTAGCCAACAATAAGGAGAATTGATACTCTTCATACATATCATAAAATGCAACATGGAAATCAGCAAGAGAATATAATGAACTATTTGGGAATATTTCATACCAAGACCATGCTTTTCCTTCTAAAGTGGCCATAAACATCTTCATGAGACAATCCTCAGGGAACTGAACCTTAAGACTGTGTACATGCATATGGAATCTAACCAAATGAAGAGCAGCATTGTCTTTCTTTTCATCTTTAAATATAGGAAGATCAGTTAACCATTCGACCTTTGGCATAGGATTTGGAAAGATAGAGATATGAGACCAATTCATAGGGGCATATCTGGCATTTATTCTTGCAATGGAACTCATTCTGAAACTTCATCAAGCTACTGATCTTTCAAGCAGTGGAGTCACCTTCAAATTGATTATTTGATGTGTGGAGTCACCAGAGTAGAAATATAGCCAAAATTTTCCTAAGTGTCTGCTGCTCTCAGACCTTAGAACTAAAACTTTGTCTTTCTTCCCAAGGAAAATATACACCTTCGGTCTCTCGCCAGACGCATCAAAATGTTATCACCAAAATCGTACCTGATTGGCTGCTGACAAGACAAATTTATTGTAACTATTTCAAACCAATATTTTGATTGAGGCTTAGCCTCCTCAACCTGAGAGGGCTCTCTCAAAGGTTAATGATTTGGATATAAAGTATAGATGGCTAACTCTATGTGGGTTAATAAGCAGATAAATGACAGATATTGGTTGTAAATCACATCAGCAAGTGCACATTGGGCTTATGGAGTCAAAATAGTTTCAGTAAAACCAATCAATCTACTTAGCATGGAAGTTGAGGCATATCAGATTTTAGTCAGGAGATACACATGTGAAACTGTAAAAAACACAGTCTGTTTGTCTATATAGGAAGTCAGAGCATCAAAGATGAATTATAAGTAACATAGATAAACAACACTGCCATAGGATAGTAAAAATATGCAAGTAGAACAAGAAAACACTAGAACTCCTTCTGAATCTCAAGTTGGCTAAGTAAAAATCTCTGTATTTAGCTGAAAATCAGTCACTTACAATAAACACAGTCCTTTGCTAAAAATGTCCAACCCTTTGCTAACTCGACCAATGGCCTTTAATAAACCATTTAAAACATGAGATGATCTCTTATTAGGCTAGATACATCGAATTTCTAACTATTGACACCTTGCATAACCATAAAACATCAAATTTATGACAAACAGACACCTATCCTACTTGACAGTCCTATTTCAACTAGGACTCAAACTCTTCATTCCTGTCTTTAACAACCTTATCCTAACAACCTTATCTATTTTAAATTACATCATTTTCCAAGTGTATCATCGCGTGGTCGAATTTGGATGATGGGCTTCAGTTCTTCATGACCACTTTGATGATTTCCACAAAAGCAGGAAACCAAACCCTATTTTTTAGGCATAAGATTCTTTTCCTTCTTTGAACATTCTGACCATCATTTAAACTTTATTTTTTGGTCCTTGGCTGTTGGAGATTATCTTAACATATCTCATCACTCATCCCTATCCTATATCTATCCAAAAACCGCTGCAAAACTTGTTCAAAAGGCTGTAATTTATGGCGCTACGAAAACATAGCAGTTTCATAGCGCCCTTTGTAGCGTTGCCATTTCAATCTTTTTTCTTCAAAAACTTGGTTATTTCCTTATGAAAAATTTTAATAATCCTTCAATACATCTTCCATGACAATTAAATCTCTTAAATAATCCTTTAACCCCCTGAAAACGGATCAAAAGGAGCAGAAAAGGCAGCTATAGCAGTTTCGTAGCGCTTTTCTGCTTTTTTACACTAGATGCGCTACGAAACTGCTGAGTATGCAGTTTTGTCAAAAATTTTGCCAAGTGAAAAGTATCATTGCCCCAAAACTCAAAATATTGCTTATCTCATCATCTAAAAGCCATAGAAACCATATACTAACTTCATTTTAGCTTTTTTGAGGCATTTCTTCTTCATTTGCAATAGGTTGGCCTATTGGTTTTTCCTGAAAATTAGGTCTTGGGACAAAGCCTATATCTCCTAATACATGATGTAGTTTGAGAAACTGAAGGAGGATTTTGTGGGTCAATATGTCTTGAATCAAAACCTCTCTTGGGTTTTTGAAACACATCTCCTCCTGTCCTAAAACTGCATTTGAAAAAAATGTGTAAAATAGGAAAACTCTGTTTCTGAAAATAGGGCTTTAATGAAATCCTTGTATCTCTCAATTGATAAAACCTGTGAGAAAATTGAGAGCGATTTTCGTATCTAGAGTTGTTCTGAAGACAAACCTCTTTCATAATTCCAAAACACTTTTTCATTTGGCCAGAAGCCGAACTTGAAGTTGATTGCTAAACGGTCATGTACAGGACAGTTTTGTAACAGTAGTTTCATAGCGCATTTTAATTTATCACTTTCTGCCACATCCTAATGAATTTAAATAAAATGAGAGGGGTTTTTGTAGTAAGGTATGTTATGAAGAAAAATCTCTTTCATATTTCCAAAATTCATTTTCCGTTGCTTAGAAACCGCCTTTGAAGTTGACTTCTCAAAGTCAGAAAAAACTGAGTTTTGTTGTTTGCGCTACGAAACTATCAGTGCTTTCGTAGCGCAAAGTGGCTTTTTCGAACTAGTGGCACTACGAAAATGAGGTTTCTTAGCTAATTGAATAGTTTTGACACAAATTTTTTAGGAAATGACCTACAAATGAAAATAATGGTTATTTGACATGAAAGGACTTCAAAGAAGACTTTATTATAACCTAAGGATGGGCTTTAAAATATAAAAATCTAAAACCTACCCTTGATCAAATCCTAAATTGACTTCTAAACCCAATTTTGAACCATGACCAAAAACAAACTTGACACAATGATGTTTTGAAATTTTTTGGGTGATAACAGTGGCTCCACTTGGGATAGTGTGCCCCTGTGTTACATTAAAGAACCAGTAGTTCCAGTGCCATCCATATTCTTTGAAACAAAAACTCTAAAATTTTGCAAAACATTCTTCAAACTCTTATTGCCTTCACCTCGGGCTCAAGCTTGATGATCACTGCAGAAAAAACAAATTTGTACCTACTGAAAGGATGCTCGGTCAACTTTGAGCATATTCACACACTCCTACCTACCCTATCAGCTGCAATCTCCATTTTTAACTCAAGAAACATGAAACTTCCCATGAATCCAATCATTTATCTGATCTGATACTTTAATTTCTTGACTGCACTTGAACCAAAAACAAGCAAGATACTGGAATGACCAAGGCAACATAAGATGCATCTGATCTTCATAATGAAAATATAACTGGAAATATGGACTGTAGAACCTTTCCATGTAGTTAGCTATAGGATCAAAGAAGACATGATCTGTTTGATGCTTCTCATGAAATTCTGTAGCTTTGGAAAACTCATCCATGCTTTGATCAAGCACATAAGACTTTAGTTGTGTGCTCTCAAACTTATTTTCAAACTGATATTCAAAAACGATGTATTCTTCCTCAAACTCAAAGGAGAAAGGTGGAAACACCCTCTCTTTGTTTTATGGCATAAAAATTATTTGAAAAGATTGATCTTGATCATGAAGATTATGAGATCATATTTTATCTTCTAAAAATTCAATATCTTTTTCATGGTTATTAGCAACTTCATCTACAAATTGAACCTTAACTTCTGACTTGCACTCCAATGATTTCAGATTAGAAGACAAGGATAAAGAAAAAAATTAACCTACTTCTTCATTAATGTAATCATCATTTGATGTAGGTTGATGCAATAAATGACATGAAGAATAAAATTTTTCCTGTACCTGAGGATTGTAGCAATCATTTTCCAATATTTCCTCTTGCTGTTTGAAATGATTCTCATACTCCTGATGATCAAAGGATTGACAAGTCTGCTACAAATTTTCCTCAAACTCAAAGGATGTAACATGATTTTCATAAATAAGCTCTTGCTGGGTTTCATTTTCATCCAAGGGAGAGGTTATCCTTTCTTCTTGGTGATGAAATGGGTTGTTATGAAGGGCCTCTAAAATTTCCTCATCCATGAACTCATCATCTTCATAACAATTCTCCAAATATTCAATAAAACTCAGACAATTTTTACAATAGTCTTTAACCAACAATAAGGAGGGATGATACTCTTCATACATCTCATAAAATGAAATATGGAAATCAACAAGAGAATATAATTAACCATTTGGAAAGCTTTCATACCAAGACCATGCTTTTCCTTCTAAAGTGGCCATAAACATCTTCATGAGACAATCCTCAGGGAACTAAACCTTAAGACTATGTACATGCATATGGAATATAACCAAATGAACAGCATCATTGTCTTTATTTTCATCTTTAAATATAGGAAGATTAGTTAACCATTCAACCTTTGGCATAGGATTTGGAAAGCCAGGGATATGAGACCAATTCATAGGGGCATATCTGGCATTTATTCTTGCAATGGAACTCATTCTGAAACTTCATCAAGCTACTGATCTTCCAAGTATTGGAGTCACCTTCCAATTGATTATTTGATGTGTAGAGTCGCCAGAGCAAAAATACAGCCAAAATGTGCCTAATTGTCTACTGCTCTCAGACCTTAGAACTAAAACTTTGTCTTTCTTCCCAGGGAAAATATACACCTTTTTTCTCCCGCCAGACGCACCAAAATGTTATCACCAAAATTGTACCTGATTGGCTGCTGATCAGACAACTTCAGTGTAACTATTTCAAACCAATATTTTGATTGAGGCTTAGCCTCCTCAACCTGAGAGGGCTCTCTCAAAGGTTAATGATTTGGATATAAAGTATAGATGGCTAACTCTATGAGGGTTAATAAGCAGATAAATGACAGATATTGGTTGTAAATCACATTAGCAAGTGCACATTGGGCTTATGGAGTCAAAATAGTTTCAGTAAAACCAATCAATCTACTTAGCATGGAAGTTGAGGCATATCAGAGTTTAGTAAGGAGATACACATGTGAAACTATAAAAAACACAGTCAGTTTGTCTATATAGGAAGTCAGAGCATCAAAGATGAATTATAAGTAACAAAAACAAACACCACTGCCATAGGATAGTAAAAAGATGCAAGTAGAACAAGAAAACACTAGAAATCCTTTTGAATCTCAAGTTGGCTAAGTAGAAATCTCTGTATTTAGCTGAAAACCAGTCACTTACAATAAACACAGTCCTTTGCTAAAAATGTCCAACCCTTTGCTAATTCCACCCAATGGCCTTTAATAGACCATTTACAACATGAGATGATCTCATATTAGGCTAGATACATCGAATTTCTAACTCTTGACACCTTGCATAACCATAAAACATCAAATTTATGACAAATAGACACCTATCCTACTTGACAATCCTATTTCAACTAGGACTCAAACTCATTATTACTATCTTTAACAACCTTATCTATTTGAAATTACATCATTTTCCAAGTGTATCATCACATGGTAAAATTTGGATAATGGGCTTTAGTTCTTCATGACCGCTTTTGCTGACTTCCGTAGAAGCAGGAAACCAAACCTTGTTTTTTAGGCATAAGATTATTTTCCTTCTTTGAACATTATGACCATCATTTAAAATTTATTTCATGGTCCTTGGATGTTGGAGATTATCTTAACATATCTCATCGCTCATCCCTAGCCTCTAGCTGTCCAAAAACCGCTACAAAACTTGTTCAAAAGGCCGTAATTTATGGCGCTACGAAAACACAACAGTTTCGTAGCACCCTTTGTAGCGCTGCCATTTCAAAATTTTTTCTTCAAAAACTTGGTTCTTTCCTTATGCAAAATTTTAATCATCCTTAAATACATCTTCCATGAAAATTAAAGCTCTTAACTCATCCTTTAGCCCTTTGAAAACAAATCAGAAGGAGCAGAAAAGGCAGCTACTGCAGTTTCGTAGCGCTTTTCTGCTTTTTTACACTAGATGCGCTACAAAACT
Source organism: Pinus albicaulis (assembly GCA_034641835.2). Lineage (NCBI taxonomy): Eukaryota > Viridiplantae > Streptophyta > Pinopsida > Pinales > Pinaceae > Pinus > Pinus albicaulis. Next base: position 198,865,841 of record CM076578.1, on the reverse strand, counting down.
GCTGAGTATGCAGTTTTTTCAAAAATAATTCCAAGTGAAAAGCATTATTGCCCCAAAACTCAAAATATTACTTATCTCATCATCTAAAAACCACAAAAACCATATACTAACTTCATATTAGCTTTTTTGAGGCATTTCTTCTTCATTTGCAATAGGTTGGCCTATTGGTTTTTCCTGTTTTTTCCTAAAAAATAGGTCTTGGGACAGAGCCTATATCTCCTAATCCATGATTTATTTTGAGAACTTGAAGGATTTTTTTTGTAGGCCATTATGTCTTGAATAAAAACCTCTCTTGGTTTTTTGAAACACATCTCCTTCTTTCCAAAAACTGCATTTAAAAACAAATGTGTAAAACAAGAAAACTTTGTTTCTGAAAATAGGGCTTCAATGAAATCCTTGTATCTCTCAACTGATAACACCTATGAGAAAATTTAGAGAGGTTTTTGTATCTAGGTTGGTGGTGAAGACAAACCTCATTCAGAATTCCAAAACACATTTTCATTTTTCCATAAAGGAAACTTGAAATTGATGGCTAAACAGTCATGTACAAGATAGTTTCGTAACAACAGTTTCGTAGCACATTTAATTTATTAATTTCTACCACCTCCTAATGAATTTGAAGAAAATGAGAGAGGTTTTTGGAGTTAGATCTGTTATTAAGAAAAACCTCTTTCATATTTCCAAAATTCGTTTTCAACTTCTCAGAAACTGCCTTTGAAGTTGACTTCTCAAAGTAAGAAAAAACAAAGTTTTGTTGTTTGCGCTACGAAACTATCAGTGCTTTCGTAGCACAAAAAGAATTTTTTGAACTAGTGGCACTACTAAAACGAGGTTTCTTGGCTAATTGAACAGTTTTGACACAAAAATTTTAGGAAACGACCCACAAATGAAAATGATGAATATTTGACATGAAGGAACTTCAAAGAAGACTTTGTTATAACCTAAGGATGGGCTTTAAAATATAAAAATCTAAAACCTACCCTTGATAAAATCCTAAATTGACTTCTAAACCCAATTTTGAACCATGACCAAAAAAATATTTGACACAATGATGTTTTGAAATTTTTTGGGTGTGTTGTACAGTACAACAACCCTTCCCATTTCAAAATTTTAGAATAAATTTCATTTAGAAATAGGTACCCTTTCTTTTTAAATAGGAATAAAAGACTTAGAGGAGATCTGATCATTTTGAATAAAACAATAAAAAGTTCATTGATTAGAAAAACATATATCACATATCGCAAAACACAAGTGCATAGAAACAAATGCAACATTGAAAATTTCCAATCCGATGAAATATAAAGTCTTTTATCGCATCAACATAATACATAAAAGTATTCATATTGAATAAGTCTGATGTGGTAAAATTAATCACAATTGCAAATCGTTGATTTCTTAAAGTTTCACATTTGTTTTGAAAAACTTCGATGCGATAAAGTAATCGCAATCGCAAATCGGAAGACCTTAAAAGTTTCACATTCTTTTGCATAAACTCTGATGCGATGCAATTTATCGCAAATCACATTTCGAAGGAGAGATATCACATGTACTTGCTTGATAAACTCTGATGTGATGTAACCCATCACAAATCGCAAATCGCAAAACGAAAAAGACAACCCCTCATTCAATCAATTACAAAACTCCGATGCGATGCGATTTATCGCAATCGCATTTCGGAGGAACAAAAATCATATTCACTCATTCTATGTCCCAATATGGTGGACCCCACCATCATTGCAATCGCAAATCGGTGGAGATCATGAAATGTTATTTGTATTCCCTCTTGAAAAACCTTGATGCGATCAACACTTAGTCTTTATTTTTATTTTTACTGCACATATGTTATTTATTCATAGCAATTGCAAAATTCAAAAGGAAAGTTTTATATTCTCATTTCAAAATTGCCGATCTCTGATTGTACATTTATTATTAAATAGAAAATCAAATGAATGATGGTGATTGATTCCATTTTGAATGCGTGAGTGTGACTGTCATAGAGGGCATTTAAGTTTAACCATGGAGTTAATAAATTGAAATCAACGAATAAATCTTGTCATATAGTTGTTCTCCTTACTTCAGTTTTTTTTACCGCGTTTGAAAATTTTCTCATTTGCAGAACCATAGAATACCCAATCCTTTTGTTCGCCGAGCAAGTGAAACATTACCAGATCAAGAAGACTCAAATTCTGATTCTGAGACTCCTCTTAAAGTGCTTGCAAATTCATTCCTTCATAGAATTGCAGCTCGGGAAAACATTTTCCCCTATTATGATATAATTCGGTGGGTGATTGAGAATGTCACCATAAAAAACAGGACATTTGTTTCAGCTGCGGGAACAATATTTGGGTCTTTTAGAGCAGAGGATATAAAGGCAATGTACCATCTTCCAGACCCTCAGAAATTCTACAACAAAGCATTCATTAAGGATTTCGCTGCATGCAATGAGACTCAGTCGGAACCAATCAGGGAATGGAGAAAAGCTCCAGAGAAACACAAAAATGAAGCATCAGGTATGTACTCAGTGGAGTCTCTTTTTCCCCCATATTTTTATGCTGCCGCAATGATGTGTAGGCTTTTCAGAAATGATAATTTTGTGAGATTTTCAATCCAAATGGTACCTTTGGTTCATTCTACTATGAATTCTGAAATCATGGACTGGTCAGTTATCTTTCCAGACAAGATAGCCAATAGAATCCTAGAGTATAGAAAGGATAAAGATACAGGAAATACGACCCCGTTTTACTTCTGTGCCTACATTTTAGATGCCATATGTTTTAATTCAGAATTTCCCATTCTAGGTTGGAAATGGACCCCCTAAGATCCTATTCCTATACATATTTACTATAAGTTCTTGTGGAAGGTCCATTTTAAAAATCATGTATATAGAATTTGTCACGGTTTTCTGATTCCTGTCTATCAAACCATTTTTAACCAATTTCCTCCCCGACTCTCTAAAAAGGAAAAGACTGATATATCCCAAATTGGTGACTGGTTTGGAGAAGAGAAATTTACCTATGTTAGAGTTTTTGGAAGCATTGTGGAGCCCCATGTTTTACCCCTATATGTTCCTGACAAACTTTTATCACAAGAAATTTCTTATCAGTTAACAATGGAAGGTATGTCAAGGTGTCTAAAGAATAATAAGAAACTAATGTGGCCTGATTTTCCCTTTCACTGTGGGAATTATACTCTTAATGAATTCAAAAATGATGAGAAGGAAGTCATTAAAATAAGGGATCTTAAGCTCTCAACAGTCCCAGGCAGGCAGTATACCCGAAAAAAGTAGTATATGATTTCACAACTTCAGTTTCAAACGCTCAGTTTGAACATGAGCCCGATGTATTTGATGATTTATTCGTTTCTGTTGATAAATTTTCCCAATTTTATAACTTGGCTAAATCCAAGTTTCAGACAGAAGACATGAATAAATTCATGCTGTTTAGAAGTCAGAGACTACTAAAAGCTCCTCTTGACCAATTAAGAATCCCTTTGCAAGAATCTGAAAATATAGAAACATAGCAGAAGGAAAAAGAAGACGCAACTAAAAAAGCAGGAAAAGAACCATCTACCAGCAAGGGTAATGTACAGACTGAAAAGGTAAACACAAGTATCAAGCCTGATGTGCAAAAGGAAAATACTGGAAGCAAAATAGATGAACCTATTGAGAAAGAAACTAAATTTCAGACAGAAAAGGAAAGCACAAGTATTAAGACCAATGTGCATACTGAGAAAGAAAACACAGGTATTAAGACCAATGTGCATATTGAGTTTGAAAATGCAAGTAGTAAGGCTACTATACAGACGGAAAAAGAAGATATTGGTAATAAGCCAAATAATCAACTTGAAAGAGAAAAGGCCACTGAAAAAGTGGTGGATTCTGCTGAAGTTATTGATTCTTCCCATTTTATAAGTCAATATGAGAAATTCACTCAGCAAATATGATCACAAAATAATCCTCAAATTGAAATTCTGAAAGATCAAGATATGGAAATCATTCCTGAGCATCCTACAGAAGAAATTGTGTTGAAAGTAGAAGAAATTCCTCCTCTAGATATCTTTTATAGTCCTAAGCATAGATCTTTTATCAAGAAATAGAGGAAGAGAAGAAGAACAGATCAGGAATCACTTTCAACCTCACAAGTTGAATTTATGAACATTTTCTGGAAAAATACTAAGGTGAATCCTTCAGAGGATCTCACCAAATTGTGACAATATGCAGGCGCCTATAGTGCAGCCACTATAGAAAAAGCTTCTGAAGTCACCCAAATGATGAAACAAAAGGACATACAGATAGCTATGTTGGAGGAACAAGCAACAGAAAATCAGCAAAATATTATGCAGTTGGAACAACAGTTGTAAGATGAAGAGTTAAGATCTAAACAGTTGGAAGAGAAACTTGGCATTGAAAAGAAAAAAATTGATCAACAAGCTTTGAATAAGAAACAACAGTTAATTCAAGAGGTGGCAAAGTTACAAACCCTACTGCAAAATGAAAAAATTGCTAAGGTTGCGCAAGAAAAAATATTCCAAGAAAAATTGGACAAATTTAGGGATTATCCTAAATTGGATCAATTTAAAACTGAAGCTCTTGAAATAAATAACTACTGTCTCAGCAGATGAATGAACTCTGTCAAAAGATGGCACAAGCTAAGCCCTTGTGTGAAATAACATCATCTTTAATAGATGAAGCAGTCAGCCTCAGGCTCTAATTTGATGATGCAGATGAGAAATTTCTGAATTTCTTTCATGGCAAGACTCAGAGCAAGGAAGGAATGTAAACCTTCCCAGGATTGAGGAGAGGTACAAAGAATGTTTTTTGCTGAATGGGAAAAGCAGTTGATAAAAGGAGAAAGATCCACATCAAGAGCTAGAACTATGATGAATAATATAACACAGTTGGTTAATGATAGATTATATGCCACCAATTTAATTTCATATTGTATCCCAGGTAAATTACCAAAGGTAAAAGAAACTGATTCTAAATGGAAGCAAGAATTAGTCAATAAGAATCAAAAAATCAACAAACTTCAAGGAATTTCATGGGATATCATGTGGACATATATAATCAAGCCACACAGTCAACAAATGGCAATCAAGTTCCTTTCCAATGCCATTAATTGCATCATTCCAAAGTTTTATGATGCCATGTACATTGGTCAGTTACATTCGAGGCTAAGTCATCCAGCAGAGGTCAAAGATATGCTCAAAATTTGCCACCTTAGCACATTGAATGTAGGAGAAAATCAATGAATATGTTTCATTTTAATATTGCAAGTCTATTTCTAGATTTCCGATGATAGATTGTAGCAATAGTTTTAGTTATTTTGTTTTATTAATTTCCTATTTAAACCCCTTCTGTGCATTGGATAAGGGGTCTTGAATTTGTAATATTTTGGCTTGGATGTTACATTTTTGTACTCCACTGACTACTTTATTTTTATAAAGGATCACATCTTATGGTTTATGGCAAATTATCTCTAAGAATTGCATTTCTATACCTTGGAGTTTGTTTTACATTGAAGCATTGGATCTGAATATTGAATTGTATCAGGAAAAGTATCAAGATGAATCTGGTATTTCTATCAATTTACTGTTATTTTTCTTATGTTATGAGATATTCTCTTTGAATTTGCTATCATTTATATATACTTGCTTTACAAATATTTCTTTATACATATCATTTCTGAGTGTATAGAAATATTTATCTCTCACAATATGTGCAAATGATATATAAAATGATGAATGCAATGTGTTATTATAACTCTGTTTAATTTCTTAAACAGAGTTATCATTATTTGATACTACATATTTCAATTGAATTATAATACATTTTCATGGTTATTGGTTTGATTGAAACAATCTTAAAGTTGTATTCATATTTGATACCCGGGTTAGTTTTAGAATTATTTGCAAGTTATAATTTAAGTTAGATAGATTATTTTAGTCGGTCAGTTCCATTATTCACCTACACACAATCATTTCATTACCAATCCATTTTTTATTAGGAAACTGGTCCTATAAATCCAGTTGGAGCCACCACACCAAACAGAAAAGGAGCTGTCCTAAGGTCTCGACCGGGTGGTATTCCCCCAATGTTTGAAGCAGCGATTTTCGAGGCTTCAACTTTTTTGGCGCTAGAAGGAGGGCCTGAGCTATTAATGGCAAGTAAATCTCAATCCACATGCCATTCTAAGAGCAATTCACCCTCATCATCTTCTTCAATTTCTTCTACATCTCAAATCACCAGGGAAGAAATTGATAAGAATATTCAAACACCCAGTACTAAAGTCTCGAATCAATTAGATAATCAACCTCCTGAGTCCCTTGAAATACAAGCTTTAGTTCATAAACTCCAAGGGTTCTCATTATCATTAGAAGAGTCTGAAATATCTAAAGGTAGTGTTACTTCACAAATTTTTTCTTCCAGACCTCTCACTAGGTCACAAAGTAAAAAACTTGGTATTCCTCCAAAGGAATTTCCTTTACCAAGTTGAGTTAAGACCAGAAAAACATCTTCAGAATCATATAGTGATGTCATTTCTTCATCATAAACCCACTCATCTGCTTCCCAGTCTCAAACTCAGAAGAGCATAGTTATTCCAACAACCTCTACTCAAACTCCAGTTGTTTCTTCAAATCCCTCAATTGTTATCCCAACAATGGCACAAGCAGCACAAAGACCATGGGATAGACCGAGAGCTGTTAATATGCCTGCAACTTTACATGATTTACCAGATCATGCTGAAAAATGGCTACCAAAATTCTTTCCTGACCTAAACATACAAGTTGAAGAACACATCAATAATTTTATGCTTGCTGTAAATTTGAATGGAGTTGAACATGAAGATGTTGTAGTCAGGTTATTCCCCTATGCTTTGCAAGGGGTAGCAGGATCCTGGTATTTTTCATTACCTTTAGGATCTATTACAAGTTGGGATATTTTCTCAGATCATTTCTTGAACAAATTTGGAGATGACAGATCAATAGCTACCCTAATCAATGATCTCTCCAATCTGAGGACAAAACACAAGGAACCCATTAAAGATTTTAACTCTCGATTCAACAAAATTTTGAATAAAATCCCTACAGATTCAAAGCCTAGTGAGCAGGTTAGAAGTGAATGGTATATAAATGCTTTTCCCTCAAACATAGCAATTTTTGTAGATAGAGTTGCAAAACCTACTTTAGCTGAAAATATGTTAGAAGCTATTGCAGTTGAAAAACGGATTATTGCTCTAGATAAGAAAAATGCTATTGAGGAAAGAAAATCCAAGAAAGTCAGCTTTAAATATGATTCAAAAAATAAGACACCTAGAGACCCATATGACATGGAAGGTTTACAGAAAGTTCTCAAAACCATGTCTAATGAGATGGTTGAGATTAAAAAGCAAGTGGCAGAGACTTCTACCAAAATACCATTCAGGAACTTCAAAATAAATCAAGTTGAATCTAAACCTCCCAATTCAATATCCAATGCAGAATCAGAAGAGGAAGAAGAAGAAGATACTCCTCTAGTATCAGATGAAGAAGAAGAAAGAGAGGAAATAGCTGAATTACATGGGATGTGGGATTTCATTCTCCCTAACTCATACAGTGAACAAGAAGCCATGCCTGTAAGTACAATAAGTAAATCTACAGCGAAACTTGCTCAATCTATTCCTAAGAACAAAAGTACAACTCCAATTACCAAATACAAATCCCCTGTAAAGAAAAATTCTCCCTTACCCACTCAAAATCATCCATCATCTCCTAATCCTCCTACATTAACATCTAAGACTCTAGTGGTATCATATCCTATGGATTATAACATTGTTGAAGACATGAAGAAGACTAGAGCGAACATTTCCTTAGACGAACTCATAAAATTTAAACATCAACAGAAGATGCTATTGAAAGAATTAAATGCAACACCTATTGCTCCTCTACCATGCGGTGTAGTTGCCAAAGCAGCCAAAGGAACAGGTAAGCCACCAGATAAAGTAGATTCCACTGATACCATTCTTATTGGAGAAAGATCAAATTATCAAAACCCTCCTTTTCTTTTGACTTATGAAATATACAACAAGAATTTGCATAATTGTTTAATAGATTCAGGAGCGTCCTCTAATATAATGCCTACTTCAGTCTGTGCAAAATTTAATATTGAACCACAAAAGTCTGCAATTCACATTGTTCAATTGGATCGCTCTAAAGTTCAAGTTGTGGGAGAAATCAATTCAGTTACTATTCGATTAGCTTCTGATCCTAGAATTGTCCAAAGAATTGATATTCTGATTGCAGATATTCATGAATTCTATGGACTAGTCTTGAGCAGGGATTGGTCTGCAAATCTTAATGGTTATATTGCAACTGATTATTCACATATGTTGCTTCCCTACAAAGGGAAGCCAAATCAAATCAAAGTTGAGCAACAAAAACACATGATGCATACTGTAACAAAATTTGAACAAGAAAATAAACCTGTAGCTTTTAATAACAATATCCTTGGAGGTTATTCTGCTGAATCATTCCTTGGGCATTTCACAGCACCACAATCACCCTTTTTCGTAAATACTTTTATTTCGCAAATTGAAAAATTTTCACAATCTGATTCTTCTAGAATTGTTAATGTTTCTGATACATCTGTAGATAAACCTGTAGATAGATCTTTATTTTGGTCATTATATTTTGATGGATCAAAATCTAGCGATGGTGTAGGAGCAGGAAGTATTTTAATTGATCCTGATGGAGAGAAAACTATGCTGTCATGTAGACTAGAATTTGAGTGCACAAACAATACTGCAGAATATGAAGCCTTGATCCAAGGGCTTTATAAAGTAGTAGGATTAAATGTCAAATACTTGAAAGTATATGGTGATTCTGAAATTGTCATAAGACAAGTAAGGAATACCATCCATTGTCTTTTAGGGCATCTCAAACATTATCAAACCCTTGTGCAAGACCTTACCACTCAATTTTTAGCATTAAATATCTCTTCTATTCCCAGAAATCAAAACACATCAGCTGATTTGTTAGCTAATGTTGCATCCAAACTCTTCCCTACTGAAGATTACAGTCTTGATAGGTTTTCAGTCGAATTAATCTTTCGGCCATCTGTTCTCAATAATATCACAAACTGGAGAGTATTCTATCATGATGAAGATTGAATTTCTTGACTTCAGAGAAATCCTATGATGAACAAATAATCGATGAAAATGATCATGATCTTCAAAATACCTCAAAAAATAACGAAAATTCCATTCCCAAATCCGTAGTTAAACTTGAGAATCTATATGATATAAAAGACAGATTCAAGAAAGTTACTAGTGCTAAACTTCAAAGTTCCACTTTGAAGTTTGAATTAGTAAATCTTGGCTCTGAGTCTAAACCTCAAAATGTTAATTTAGGACTCGAGTTAACTCCAGAGGAAAGAATCGCTTTCATCAAACTTCCGAGTAAGTATAAAAATGTTTTTGCTTAGAATTATGAGGACTTGAAAACTTATGATACTTCTGTTATTCAACATACAATTCCAATGCTTTCTGATGTGAAACCTGTTCAACAGAAGTTAAGAAAAATTCATCCAAATCTAGAAATTCAAATCAAGATAGAACTCAATAAACTTTTGAAGGCCAAAATCATTTTTCTCGTAAGACATTCTAATTGGGTCTCCAACATGGTACCTATTAGAAAGAAGAATGGAGATATTATAATCTGCATTGATTTTAGAAATTTAAACAAGGCTTGTCAAAAGGACAATTTCCCATTACCAACGATGGAAAAAATACTTCAAAAAGTAGCTGGTTCTAAACTCATGTCCTTTCTTGATGGTTTTTCAGGCTATGACCAAATATTGGTACATCCATATGATAGGCTGAAAACTACTTTTAGAACCAAATGGAGAACCTATGCTTACCAGAAAATGCCTTTTGGTTTAATAAATGCAGGAGCTACTTTCCAGAGAGCCATGGATATAGCATTTAAGGGTCTGATTAATAAATCAGATATTATTTATCTTGATGACATAACAGTATTTTCAAATAAAAGAGCCAATCATCTGCATGATCTGAAATAGATATTTGAAAGATGTAGAAGATTTGGTATTTCTTTAAATCCAAAGAAATCCTTCTTTTCTCTCAATGAAGGAAAAATATTAGGTTTTTTTGTGTCAAAAGATGGTATATATATTGACCTTGATAGAGTGAAAGAAATTTCTGATATTTCTTTACTTCATAACAAAAAATCCATGCAATCATTTCTAGGGAAAATCAATTTTGTAAAAAGATTCATTCCTGATTTTTCTCAAATTGTTTTACCTATGCAGAATATGATTAAGAAAAATTCAGTAATCAAATGGGGTATAAAGAGAAGGAAGCATTTGATACAATAAAATAGGCAATCATTAATGCACCTGCATTGAATACTCTTTATTTTTCTAAAGATTTTATTCTGTATACCTTGGCTACTGAAACATCCTATGCTGTTGTTTTAACACAACTCAATGATCAACAAATAGAAGCACCAATTTCTTTCTTTAGCTCAAATCTGCAAGGAGTTGAGCTTAATTATTTCGATGTAGAAAAATAAGCCTTCACTGTGTTTAAATCAATTAAATATTTTAGACCTTTTCTCCTAAAGACACACACAAAACTTATTGTCCCATTCTCTGCAGTGTGACAATTGTTAATTCAAAAAGAAGTAGGAGAAAAGAGAGCTAATTCAATAACAACTTTGCAAGAGTATGATATTGATATTAAACCAACCAATATTGTTAGAGGACAAGGTTTTTGCAGATTGTTAGCAGGGGCTCACAACATACCAGAACATCAAGATCAAGCTAATATTGTCCAAGAAAATCAGATAAGTGTTATTGATTCTGAATCTCAATATGCTGATCTGATCTTTTACTTGAAGAATGAGTATGCTCCTTCTAATCTCAGCTATAAGAACAAACACGCTCTAAGATTAAAAGCTAAAAATTATGAAATCATTGATGATGTGTTATTCAGAAAAAATTATAATTCAATTCTATTAAGATGTCTTGAAAAGACTGAAGAAAAAAAGGTATTGCGGGAATTACATGATGGACTAGCAGGTGGACATTTTGGAGATGATACCACAACTCACAAAATAATCCATGCTGGATATTATTGGCCTACCCTTTTCAAAGATACACATGATTATGTAAGGAAGTGTGAGATTTGTCAAACTGCTAGTGGAAGACAAAGGAATCCAACTTTTCCTTTGCAACCAGTAAACATTGAACAACCATTTGAACAATGGGGGCTTGATATTATTGGATAAATAGTACCACACTCTTCCAAACAACACAGATACATCCTTACAACAACAAACTACTTCACAAAGTGGGTAGAAGCAATTCCTTTAAAGGTAGCCAATTCTGATGCAATTATTGATTTCATCGATCAATTCATCATTACCAGGTTTGGTGTACCTAACGCTCTTGTTTTTGACAATGCATCTTATTTTTCTAGAAATAGTATAATGGAATTTGCAATCAAAAGAGGTTTTAAATTGAAATATTCAGCAAATTATTATCCACAAGGTAATGGTTTAGCTGAATCTACTAATAAAAATCTCATCAAAATCATTAAAAAGACCATTGATCAAAATCAAATGAATTGGCACAAGTCTTTAATCTTTGCATTATGGGCTGATCGTATTAGTCATAAAGCTTCAATAGGAACTTCACCTTTCAATCTAGTTTATGGAAAAGAAGCTGTGATACCATCAAATCTAGCTCTCCCATCATTAGCTCTAGTGCAATTTATTGAAGAGAATCCTTCATCATCTATTCAGTTGAGATTTGATCAAATTCTTAAATTAGAAGAAGACAGAGAGAAAGAAAAAAGTATTCATGAAAAACATCAACAACTTGTAAAATCTTCCTTTGATTGAAGTTCCACCGGATCCAAAATTTTGCAAATTGGTGATCTTGTTCTGAAATGGGATAAAGCACATGAAGATAAAGGTAAGCATACCAAATTTCAAAAGATGTGGCTTGGACCATTTCAGATTGCTGAAAAGATAGGCTCATATAAATTCATTTTGCAAGATTTAACAAGAAAAAGAGAATCTCTTCCTATAAATGGGCTTATTTTAAAGAAATTCTTTTCTTAAGAAGGTAACCCCTTCTTACCTATACATATTCCTTTCTGCAATTTTTATTTCGTAAATAAGGTTGTTAAGAATATTTTAATTGAATTTTTACTATTTGAAAATATTTTCAGAAAAATACTATAAATACTTATTTTATGTAAATAATAATTTTTATAGAAATGATTACAGTTTTGGATAGTTTAAAATAAAATGTTAAACTTTGAAAATTTGTTCAAAACATTTGCATGATCTTTTGAAAACCTTGAGAAAATTGTAAATAATTATAAGTTTATTAAGCAGAGAAATGTTATCCATAAAAAGTAAAGCCTTTTCCAAGCTTTGGCACTCAAAAACTTTGAAAATTGTCATCCATTGATTCTTAAGGATAAAATCGTTTCACCCCATCCATTAGGGTTTTGATTTTTTAGAATGTAATTCTAAAAAAATTATATGTCAAAATTAAGAGATAAGAGGTCTCATCACAAGCCTACTTACCATGATCATAAGAAGTAATAAAACTGACATTACCAACACTGCATACCAAAACAAGGTAATCGCTTATAATTATAAGACAAGGGGTCTCATCACGAGCCAACTTGTTCAGTTTAATTACAACTAGTGAATGGCATTATTATCAACTAGCTACCAAACCAGAACAATGGTTTTTAATTAAAATAAAAAGAAATAAAACGTAAGATACAATGTCTTATGAATTTATCTCTTAAAGAATTATGATCTTAGTTGGATGGGACAATGAATGGTTAATGGTTAAAAGGTAACCCTGTCGAGACTATGAACATTTGCAGGCAGCAGAGGCAATGCCTATGACAATAGAGTAAAACACAAAAGGTAAAATTGGAAGAACCCCCTACTTTATTATTATCAACCAATCAAGGCTTAAGAAAACTTAAAAATGTTTTTTCTTTTGAGGAATTAAAAAGAAATTGTAAGTGATTTTTACTCTTTTTCAGAGTTAGATTTTATTTATAAAAAAAAAATCTCTAAGATATTTTTCATTATCTTTAAAAACTTTTTACTTACTAGAAATATAGTATTCATTTTATTTTTCAGAGATAACTATTTCTTCCAGTGAATTGCCAATTGTTGTACGGTACAACAACCCTCCCCATTTCAAAATTTTAGAATAAATTTCATTTAGAAATAGGTCCCCTTTCTTTTTAAAGTAGGAATAAAATACTTAGAGGAGATCCGATCATTTTTAATAAAAGAATAAAAAGTTCATTGATTAGAAAAGCATATATTGCATATCGCAAAACACAAGTGCATATAAACAAATGCAACATTGAAAATCTCTGATTTGATGAAATATAAAGTCTTTTATCGCATGAACATAATACATAAAAGTATTCATATTGAATAAGTCCGATGTGGTAAAAGTAATCTCAATCACAAATCAACGGTTTCTTAAAGTTTCACATTTGTTTTGAAAAACTCCGATGCAATAAAGTAATCACAATCGCAAATTGGAAGGACCTTAAAAGTTTCACATTCTGTTTCATAAACTCCGATGCAATGCGATTTATCACAAATCACATTTCGAAGGAGCGATATCACATGTACTTGTTTTATAAACTTCGATGCGATGTAACCCATCGCAAATCGCAAATCGCAAAACGAAAAAGACAACCCCTCATTCAGTCAATTACAAAACTCCGCTGCGATGCGATTTATCGTAATCACATTTCGGAGAAACAAACATCATATTCACTCATTCTATTTCCCGATACGGATGACCCCACCATCATCGCAATCGCAAATCGGCGAAGATCATGAAATGTTATTTGTTGTCCCTTTTGAAAAACCCCGATGTGATCAAAACTTAGTCTTTATTTTTATTTTTACTGCGCATATGTTATTTATTCATCGCAATCGCAAAATTCAAAAGGAAAGTTTTATATTCTCATTTCAAAATCGCCGATCTTCGATTGTATGTTTATTATTAAATATAAATCAAATGAATGATGGTGATTGATTTTATTTTGAATGCATGAGTGTGACTCTCATAGAGGGCATTTAAGTTTAACCACGAAGTTAATAAATTGAAATCAATGAATAAATCTTGTCATATAGTTGTTCTCCTTACTTCATTTTTTTTACCACGTCTGAAAATTTTCTCATTTGTAGAACCATAGAATACCCAATCCTTTTGTTCGCCGAGCAAGTGAAACATTACCAGACGACAAAATGTCTAAGAGATCTAAGAAAGCAAAGGCTGGTGCCGCTGCAAATACCACCACTATTCCCATAGTACCAAAAGAAAAAACTAACCAAAATCAAGCTGGTAATAGATACTTCATGCCAGGGTCTTGGGAAAATGTCTTGGGAAGAAGTATATAACTTCATTGAAAGAGAAAACCCTAAGGTCACTGAAGTAAAGGCAACAGTACCTGATGAAGAAGACTCAGATTCTAATTCTGAGACTCCTCTTAAAGTGCTTGCAAATTCATTCCTTCATAGAATTGCAGCTCGGGCAAACATTTTCCCCTATTATGATATAATTCGGTGGGTGATTGACAATGTCACCATAAAAAATAGGACATTTGTTTCAGTTGCAGGAACAATATTTGGGTCTTTCATAGCAGAGGATATAAAGGCAATGTACCATCTTCCAGACCCTCAGAAATTCTACAACAAAGCATTCATTAAGGATTTCACTACAAGCAATGAGACTCATTTGGAACCAATCAGGGAATGGAGAAAAGCTCCAGAGAAACACAAAAATGAAGCATCAGGTATGTACTTAGTGGAGTCTCTTTCGCCCCCATATTGTTATGCTGCCGCAATGATGTGTAGGCTTTTCGGAAATGATAATTCTGCAAGATTTTCAATCCAAATGGTACCTTTGATTCATTCTGCTGTGAATTCTGAAATCATGAACTGGTCAATTATCCTTTCAGACAAGATAGCCAATAGAATCCTAGAGTATAGAAAGGATAAAGATACAGGAAATACGATCCTGTTTTACTTCTATGCCAACATTTTAGATGCCCTATGTTTCAATTCAGAATTTCCCATTCTAGGTTCGAAATGGACCCCCCAAGATCCTGTTCCTATACATATTTACTATAAGCTCTTGTGGAAGGTCCATTTTAAAAATCATGTATATATAATTTGTCACGGTTTTCGGATTTCTGTCTATCAAACCATTTTTAACCAATTTCCTCCTCGACTCTCTAAAAAGGCAAAGACTGATATATCCCAAATTGGTGACTGGTTTGGAGAAGAGAAATTTACCTATGTCATGGTTTTTGGAAGCATTATGGAGCCCCATATTTTACCCCTATATGTTCCTGACAAACTGTTAGCACAAGAAATTTCTTATCAGTTAACAGTGGAAGGTATGTCAAGGTGTCTAAAGAATAATAAGAAACTGATGTGGCCTACTTTTCCCTTTCACTGTGGGAATTATACTCTTAATGACTTCAAACATGCTGAGAAGGAAGTCATTAAAATAAGGGATATTAAGCTCTCAACAATCCTAGGCAGGCAGTATGACCCGAAAAAGTAGCATATGATTTCACAACTTTAGTTTCAATCGCTCAGTTTGAACATGAGCCCGATGTATTTGATGATTTATTTGTTTCTGTTGATAAATTTTCCCAAGTTTATAACTTGGCTAAATCCAAGTTTCAGACAGAAGACATGAATAAATTCATGATGTTTAGAAGTCAGAGACTACTAAAAGCTCCTCTTGACCAATTAAGAATCCCTTTGCAAGAATCTGAAAATATAGAAACACGAAAGAAGGAAAAAGAAGATGCAGCTAACAAAGCAGGAAAATAACCATCTACGAGCAAGGGTAATGTACAGACTGAAAAGGTAAACACAAGTATCAAGCCTGATGTGCAAAAGGAAAATACTGGAAGCAAAACAAATGAACCAATTGAGAAAGAAACTACATTTCAGACAGAAAAGGAAAGCACATGTATTAAGACCAATTTGCATACTGAGAAAGAAAACACAGGTATTAAGACCAATGTGCATACTGAGAAAGAAAACACAAGCAATAAGGCTAATGTACAAACGAAAAAAGAAGATATTGGTAATAAGCCAAATAATCAACTTGAAAGAGAAAAGGCCACTATAAAAGTGGTGGATTTTGCTGAAGTTATTGTTTCTTCCCATTTGCTAAGTCAATATGAGAAATTCGCTCAGCAAATAGGATCACAAAATAATCCTCAAGTTGAAATTCTGAAAGATCAAGATATGGAAATCATTCCTGAGCATCCTACAAAAGAAATTGTGTTGAAAGTAGAAGAAATTCCTCCTCTAGATATCAATTATAGTCCTAAGCATAGAGTTGTTACCAGGAAACAGAAGAAGAGAAGAAGAACAAATCAAGAATCACTTTCAACCTCACAAGTTGAATTTATGAACATTGTCTGGAAAAATACTGAGGTGAATCCTTCAGAGGATCTCACCAAATTGTCACAATATGTAGGCACCTATAGTGCAGCCACTATAGAAAAAGCTTCTGAAGTCACCCATATGATGAAACAAAAGGACATACAGATAGCTATGCTAGAGGAACAAGGAACATAAAATCAGCAAAATATTATGCAGTTGGAACAGAAATTGCAAGATGAAGAGCTCAAATCTAAACATTTGGAAGAGCAACTTGGCATTGAAAAGAAAAAGATTGATCAACAAGATTTGAATAATCAACAACAGTTAAGTCAAGAGGTGGCAAAGCTACAAACTCTACTGCAAAATGAAAAAACTACTAAGGTTGAGCAAGAAAAAATATTCCAAGAAAGATTAGACAAATTTAGGGATTATCCTAAATTGGATCAATTTAAAACTGAAGCTCTTGAAATAAATGAACTACTATCTCAGCAGTTGAATGAAATCTATCAAAAGATGGCACAATCCGAGCCCTTGTGTGAAATAACATTAGCTTTAATAGATGAAGAAGTCAGCCTTAGGCTCAAATTTTATGATGCAGATGAGAAAATTTCTGAATTTCTTTCATGGCAAGACTCAGAGCAAGGAATGAATGTAAACCTTCCCATGATTGAGGAAAGGCACAAAGAAATTATGTTTGTTGAATGGGAAAAGCAGTTGATAAAAGGAGAAAGAGCCACATCAAGAGCCAAAACTATGATGAATAATATAACACAGTTGGTTAATGATAGCTTATATGCCGCCAATTTAATTTCAGATTGTATCCCAGGTAAATTACCAAAGGTAAAAGAAACTAATTCTAAATGGAAGCAAGAATTAGTCAATAAGAATCAGCAAATCAACAAACTTCAAGGAATTTCATGGGATATCATGTGGACATATCTAATCAAGCCAAAAAGTCAACAAATGGCAATCAAGTTCCTTTCCAATGCCATTAATTGCATCATTCCAGAGTTTTATGATGCCACATACACTGGTCAGTTACATTCGAGGATAAGTCATCCAGCAGAGGTCAAAGATATGCTCAAAATTTTCCACCTTGGCACATTGAATGCAAGAGAAAATCAATGAATCTGTTTCATTTTAATATCGCAAGTCTATTTCTAGATTTCCAATGATAGATTGTAGCAATAGTTTTAGTTATTTTGTTTTATTAATTTCCTATTTAAACCCCTTCCGTGCATTGGAGAAGGGGTCCTGAATTTGTAATATTTTGTCTTGGATGTTACATTTTTTTAATCCATTGACTACTTTATTTTTATAAAGGATCACATCCTGTGGTTTATGTAAAATTATTTCTAAGAATTTCATTTATGTACCTTGGAGTTTGTTTTACATTGAAGCACTGGATATGAATATTGAATTGCATCAGGAAAAGTATCAAGATGAATCTAGTATTTCTATCAATTTATTGTTATTTTTCTTATGTTATGAGATATTCTCTTTGAATTTGCTATCATTTATATATACTTGCTTTACAAATATTTCTTTATACATATCATTTCTGAGTGTATAGAAATATTTATCTCTCACAGTATGTGCAAATGATATATAAAATGATGAATGCAATGTGTTATTATAACTCTGTTTAATTTCTTAAACAGAGTTATCATTATTTGATACTGCATATTTCAATTAAATTATAATACATTTTCATGGTTATTGGTTTGATTGAAACAATCTTAAAGTTGTATTCATATTTGATACCCGGGTTAGTTTTAGAATTATTTGCAAGTTATAATTTAAGTTAGATAGATTATTTCAGTCGGTCAGTTCCATTATTCACCTACACACAATAATTTCATTACCAATCCATTTTTTATTAGGAAACTGGTCCTATAAATCCAGTCAGAGCCACCACACCAAATGAAAAAGGAGCTATCCTAAGGTCTCGACTGGGTGGTTTTCCCCAATGTTTGAAGCAGCGATTTTCGAGGCTTCAACAAGGTGATAACAGGGGGCAGCATGCTCTCCAAAAGAAATAATATTTTATACCCAATTGTTACAAGAGTATCAAAATATCTTCGCGTGGGACTACTCAAAAATGCCTGGGCGTAGTCCTACTATCGTAGAGCACCATATCGACACTTGGCCTGATGTATCTCCAGTGCGCCAGAAACAACGTCAACTTCACCCATCTAAGTCAGAAGCAATAAAGCGAGAAATCGGCAAACTTCACAAAGCCGGGTTTATCTACCCCATCGCATATACATCTTAGGTTTCCAACCCTATTCTCATCATGAAAAAATAGGGCACTATATGCGTTTGCACTGATTTTTGAGATTTGAACAAATATTTTCCTAAAGACAATTATCCCATTCCATTCATCGACCAAGTCATCGATTCTTGCGCAGGACATGAGGCTCTATCCTTCATGGATGGGTTCTCCGAGTACAATCAAATCCAAATCCGCCATACAGACCGGTACAAAACTACATTCACCACCCCCTGGGGCACATTCGTAAACAAGGTAATGCCATTTGGCCTTAAAAACACCTACTTGGATGACTTGATCATACGCTCCAAGAAGTGCTCAGACCACCTCTAGGATCTGCGATTGGTATTCCAACGATGTCGTCAATACAACCTACACTTGAACCCCCTCAAGTGTGTCTTTTGCATCAGCATAGGAAGACTCTTAGGTTTTATCGTGTCCCAGCAAGGAATTGGTATGGACCCCCTTAAAGTCCAAGCCATCAAAGAGGTACCACCACCTCGAACCCTCAGGTAACTTCAAAGCCTGCAGGGGAAGGCCAATTTTCTGAGACGCTTTCTCCCAGATTATGCCACCTGCGCTCAAGGGTTCCTGTGCCTCCTCCGCTAGGACATCCCATTTAAATGGGACAATTATGCCCAGAAAGCGTTCGATGCGCTGAAAGAAACATTATCTTCAGTGCCTTCATCAATCCCCCAGACTATGCACATATTATATCCTGTATTTATCAACTTCCGAGACCACGTTAGTCAGAATGTTGGTCCAGGAAGGCCCAAATGAGAAGGAGCACGTAATCTACTACGTCAGCAAAACATTATCAGGTCCAACATTAATATATGAGCCTGATGAAAAGACTACACTAGCATTAATTTATGCAGTCCAAAAACTTTGCCACTACATCATCTTAAGAACCACTACGGTCGTCGCAGATATTAACCCCATTAAATACCTACTCACACGCCGCCTAATGAACCATAAGTATGCTCACTGGATAGTCATTCTCCAATAATATGACTTACAATTTTGCTGCCCCAAAAGAAAAAAGGTGCTTGCCTTAGCAGAGTTTATTACGGATCTCCCAGGATATACCAAGGGATCACTAGTGAACGATTTTCTACCCGATGAATGCCTCTTCTTGGTAGTAACCGACGACCCTTGGTATGGATATATTCTGTTGTTCTTGCGAACCCAAAAGTTCAGACCTCATCTCACCCGAGATGACCGTCGGCGCATATGCCAGTAGGCCCCCCGATATCTCCTCATGGGAGATGTCTTATATCGACAAGGCATCGACACCATTTTACGGCGGTGCCTCTCCCACCACCAAGCGGAACAAGCCCTTAATGACTACCACAGAGGCACTTGTGGCGACCACCTATCTAGCATGGCCACCACCCAAAAAGTCCTACGGGCAGGATATTTTCATTAGGGGAATTTTGAGGTCTAAAATGGGCCTCCTAAGGAAATTATAAAATAATAGTGGAAAAAATCAAATAAGATTTGATGACATCATCAAATTTTAGAGGGAAAAATGGAAAAACTATTTTTTCAACTCATATTTTCAACTTATCTCCCAAAGTTTTTACTCAAATTTCGAGTGGGAGTACTCGTTGGATGCGAAATTTAATTCCCCATCCAAGGAGTACCCATGTTGCATACTTTCGATGGGTCCTACTACACGAAAAATGAGAAATACATAAAAAAACGTGATTACAATCACGTTTTTATGTATTTCTCATTTTTCGTGTAGTAGAGTTCATCGAAAGTATGCAACACCTTGGGCTCACTCTTGGATGAGGTCATCCCCCCCATCAACGAAACTCCACTAAATTTGGATACTTTGGGAGATAAGTTGAAAATACGAGTTGAAAAAGTAGTTTTATTATTTTATTATTTTTTAATATTTTTACCCTTTAACTTAAAAAATGGTGAATCATCCCCCATGGTTGACATCATCAACTTGAATCCTATTGGTTCTTATAAAGTTTATTTTTGTTGTACATTTTTCTTAGGAGGCCCATTTTAGGCCTCAAAATTCCCCTAATGTGGCCCTCCTTGTTTTGCAACTGCATTACAATAGCCAAAATATGTGAATGATGCCAAATGCTTCGCCCACAAAGCAAGAGCACCTCTCGCTCCTCTGCATCATGTCATCATCGCCGGTCCCTTTTGTAAATGGGGGATTGAATTCATGATGTGAAACCCCACCTCATCGCGAAACCATAAATACATCATCATGGATGTCGACTATTTCACCAAGTGGGTTGAGGCCATGCCTACATACGACAACATAGCAGAAACCACTGCTTGATTTCTGTTTAACCACGTGATCACCCAATTCGGCATCCCCAAAGAGTTATTCTATAACCATGGGAAACACTTCAAGAACGAAGTTTTCAAGGAACTATCTCACCACCTCGGATTCACCCATGAATTTGCTTCACCATACTACCCCTAGTCCAACGAACAGGTAGAAGATATTAACAAAGTACTCAAAACTATGTTACAATGCATGGTGAATAACCATAAAAACAACTCGCACCATATGCTCTTTTCCACCCTATGGGCATATTGCATGACGGTAAAGACGTCCACTGGTTTCACTCCCTTCCACTTAGTATACAGGGTCGAAGTCATGATTCCCATAGAACGCGAGATCCCAAATTTACATTCCACCATCGAACTCCTCGATGATACCCAGCCTCTAGAACAACGCCTAGTACAACTAGAGCTTATCGACGAAAGTCGACGACAGTCACTTCAACACAACGAGGCCCACAAGAAAAGGGTAAAAGCATCATTCGATCGCCATCACCCCTCACTCATTCACCGAGGGAGAATTAGTCCTCCGCTATGATGTCACAAAAGAAGCCCTGGGGCCAGGAAAGTTTGAAACCTTGTGGAAAGGACCATATATCATCAAACATTGCCTCCAACAGGGGGCATAAATCTTCGCAGAACCAGACGGGACCTGCATCACCAACCCCATCAACGACCTTTACCTTAAGAAGTTCTACCCATAAGGGCCAAAACAGTCCTTCCCTAGAGTGAACGTACGCAACCCCAACCACTCAAAATTTTTGACCAAAAGACTTATTTAAAAGCGCTCAAAGTGCCATCATGAATCACCAAACTGAATGCTATTTTGGATTTTCTGATGGAGCATCAAGATGGTCTCAAAGTTTAGCTGCAGCTACCTGGGTCATTTACAACCCCGACCGATCGCCACTTTGCTCAAACGGTGTGTGCATCGGCTCAGCAAAAAATCATCAGGTAGAATATGATGTCTTCATCGGACTTATGTGCAATGCCCTCCATTGGGGTATATGCCATATGAATATCTACCTCGATTCCCAGTTAGTAGTATCGTATTTAAACCAAACATTTGAGACTAGAGAATCACATCTGTTTAGAAAATATTTGCATGCCAAAATATTAAGTAGACAATTTGACTATATCACATTTACACATGTACCAAGGAATCAAAACCAAACAGCTGATCACATATTTAACAATATCCTAAACTGGAATGCATCTCGAATAAACCATCATACATGAAAACCAAAAATATAGATATCCATTAGCACAACATCATACATAATTGAAACAGGTGACACAACATATAGATCTGTAAAAAATATCTCTCATATATATATATATATATATATATATATATATATATATATCACAATGTATATGTTTGAGTACAAAAATAGTGTCGCTGGCCCAACTACCAGCCCAAAGATACAAAAGTCATCAAAAATAAGGGAAGCATCCTCATAATGGGTGCTTTCCCTGTGTACAAGTATACTCTAGGGCGGTGCCCCCTCAGGAGGGTCACCTGGACCCACAACCGCTCCCAGTGCCACCACTGGAGCTGTCGTTGCAACCGAGATCGCCACCCAATGTAGAACGGGCTGATACTCCCTCTCGCGGGCCATCATGGTCTCCAACCAGACCTCCTTGAAGTCATCCATAAATCCTCAAGTAGGCACCCCCTGGGTCAAACGGTCCACTTGACCCTAGGCATCCTCAAGAGCTGACACTCAAGCAATCAGCTCCTTGATACGAGCTTCTGCCGTATTCGCCCGTGCTACTGCTGCATCATCACGAGCCCGCTCAGTTGTAGCCTCCGCAGCAGTCGAGCTACTGCCCTCTCCTGAAGGGCCAGCACCACCAAAAGGTCGCCCAACAACACCTCCTCCCTGATCACCCCTAGGTCGTCGTAGAAGATCGTGGCCAACCAACTGAGCCATGGGGTGACCCACCTCGCCAACATATTCAAGAGTAACTAAAATGATGTCAGTGTCACTAGCAAAACACATAAGTACATGTACACTCAAATAAATGCAGAAAACATAAAAAACACACCTGTAGGTCCCCAAGCATAACCAAAAGGGAGACCCATGTCTGGATCCCCTCGGAAGTCCATCCCCACATATAGGAATGGCAAAAACATCTACAGTTTGGCCTCAAACCAGGCCTCTATCATGGCATTCCAATAACACCCCACCATGCTACCACCGCCTCGTGGCATCACTGGAGGCCACCTTCTCATACGATGCTCCAATGGCCCCCCAGGAGGCACCGCCACTACTGGCCTCAGCAGCACTACCCTCTCATACATAATGCTGCACAACATATTGGCATACGCAAACAAATTAGATCCACGATGGACCTTGTTGAGTTGCGCCACCATCCTGTCAAAGCAAAAACGGGCAAAGCTGTAAAAATGCCCAGACCTCAACCGATGCAATAATCCAACCTGCAGGCCTGATGCTCGATGCAGAGAAACCAACACTACCAGTTGCACAATCACCACCAGAGCACATCGCTCTGCCAAATCTATCACAGATACAATGCTGATGCACCCCTCAGTAAGAGGCACCCCACCACAGTGGAATCTCTGAAATCTCTTCAATTCCACTCTCCTAGAAGGGAGTAGATATCTCAGCACCTCACCCTGAGGCATTAAATTAGCCATAAAGTACACATCCATCTCAGGACGGATGACCAGGTTCGTCCCCCGCAACACGAACATGTTGCGCCTCCTGCGTCAATGTCGGATCAAGTAGCGTAGCAGTCGGTCCTACAACCAAAGAATCTCGTTCTCTGCAAAATTCAGGAGCCCCCATAGCGCTATCTGATGACACACCCCAGTATCAGCAGCAAGCGCAGTTCAGAGCTCGGGCCAATCCCGCTCCCTCCACAATAACCTGTCATCAAAACAGGTACCCATCAGTACAGAAAAAACACAAAAATAGGCAAAAAACCAAAACATTTTTTTCATTGGCTTTGCACGCCTGTCCCTAAGACAGACGTGCTTAGCGCATGCCCATATTTTGCATAGGCGCGCTAAAAAATGGGAGCTAAGTGCTTTAGTGTGCTTATCCCCCGAAAAAGCGCACATAGGGCGCGCCTTTGCCCTAATCACCCGCGCAATCTAGGGAAAAAAACACCTAGAATCCGTGTTGAGTCTCAAAAGTGTTTTCCATATTCATACATATTTCCATTATGTCATAACTATTCAACTCTTATTTCATAGCCATCTGACCTAAAACCCTACATCAAGTAACCATTTTAATAAATATATGGGTTAGGATCCTTGTCTTCCAAAGTTATTTATTTTATGTATTTAAAGTGAATGTATGATTAAAAACTAGAAAATTAACATAGTTTCATATATCTATATATGTGTTATGAGTTTTGTGACATGTGTAGGTCAAAAGGAAGCTTCTAAAAGACCTTTATGTGGCCTCCCATAACCAAATTCGAATTTGAGTGGAGAAGATCATGAGATCATGAGGACATGTGTCTCATTTCCTTTTTGTATTGAAACTCTAAGAAGATATGTGTCTCATTTCTTATTTGTGTTGAAACTCTAAAAAGACATGTGTCTTATCATTTTCTATTTTGATTATAACTCTAGAGATGGAGGGAGAAGATCATGGGATCATGAGGACATGTGTCTCATTTTCTTTTTGTATTGAAACTCTAAGAAGATATGTGTCTCATTTCTTATTTGTGTTGAAACTCTAAAAAGACATGTGTCTTATCATTTCCTATTTTGATTGTAACTCTAGAGATAGAGGGAGAGATTCATGGACTCCCATTAATGAGATAACTTCTCATATTTTGTATAAATAGGAGAAGCTTTCTCCTATCATGGGTAGTGAAAAATAGGAGAAGAAGAGAAAGGATTAGAGAGTGTTTTGTAACAAATCTTAAGATGGAATGGGATGTAGATTTGTGAGTTTTTCAATAAAGAAGTTATTTGATGCTGTTTTGATTAAAACTTTAAGGAGCTGAAGAATTTCACCAAATTGATAGCAGAGGGCCCCTGCTATTCAAGGAGGTTTTACATGTTTTCTAGATAAGTCTATTTCAATTCTATTTTGTCATATTTTCTTACCTAGATTTCTTTCTGAAATCATAGTTTTTAGCATTATTTTTCATGTCATTTGCTTAGATAAAGGATACTCATGATATTGCAGTTAGTCTCTTTCTCAAGCTCTTCCAATACATCTCTATTAAATGAATGGGATTCAATTGTGATATTTTGAGTTATTAGCATTTCATTTTCTGTTATTTAGTTAAAAAGAAGATCCTCATTATACTGTAGTTAGTCTCTTTCAAAAGCTTTTCCAATAAACCTCTAATTCATGAATGAGACTAAGTTGTAATATTGTGAGTTATTGATTGTTTTGCTTCATAGAATATCCTTATCACATTATGATTAATCTCTTTCAAAAGCTCTTCCAATAAAACTCTAACTCATGAATGAGATTTAGTTTTAATGTTATAAGTTGTTTCAGCTTTTCTTTTATGTTTTAGGAGATCCTCATTGCATTAGAATTAATCTTTTTCACAAGCTCTTCCAACAAATCTCTAACTAAATGGATCAGATTAAGTTGTAGTGTTTTGAGTTACTTTTCATTTCATGAATGTTCATTTAGAAGCTGTAATATCCATGGATTAGGACTCTCTGTTTTCATCATTTTCTAATTAGGAACAGAACTTGCAAATAAACTCTGTTTTCATTTATTCATTAACATTTCCTTTTCTCCCTTTTTGATATAAATCTAACTTCATCTTTTTAGCATAGAGTAGCATACTAAGAATCAAACATAAAAACCCCAAAACATCAATAAAACACTAAAAACAACGACGTAAGAAAAATGGATACTTAGGCACATATAGTGCATCACACTTCATCAGTTTACTAGCCCTGGTTGATAATTTATGTTAGAAATTTAGGACACTAAATTGACTAAACAATCCGTACAAACCAAGTTTGTACAGATCCCGACACCACCAAACTGAAAAATTAAAGTGCAGGACATCATGGGGGTTACCTGGGCATGATATTGCTAATCCCTGGTGCTTAGGCTGACCACAACGGCAAGAAATGCTACGCAGAAGCCTCTGACATCTCAAAAACTTAGCAAGTACAAATTAACTAAATTAGGGCCATATTCACCTATATATCGCCCTTTTCAAAAAATTTGGAGGACCATAATGAGAGATAAGAAGGTCCGTTCTCCGAACCATAAGTTGCCACACATTCGCACTCCCGAAAAAATAAATTTTTAGTGCCGGCATGTATGCCCTCTCTCATCTTCTTTTTTAAAGCTCATGATTTTCAATAAATTTTGATAAAGAAGATGTTTTCACTTGAGGTACTTGTTTTTGCAGGAAAATCTCCTAAACCATCCACAACGTTATCTCCTAAAAGTTACAGAGCAGGTATCATTCTACTCCCAACATGATAGAGTCCCACAAAACTCTACATATCCTGGCATCATTTCTCCATCAGAAATAAACCATAGGATCCTCATACTCGACCGTGTTTATCTTCACCTCACCCTGCACATGACAAACATCCTCATTGGTCGGTAGAGCCTCCCCTCCATGGCGCTCGTCACCCACATTAGACCATATATCACATCAAAAGTGATGCCATGGCCATACCACTTTAGTCCAGGAAGAACCTCACACCCATCCACTCACCATGCATAAGGTCAAGTTTACCATACAAGCTAAAACCCCCTTCCCAGACGACCAGGTTGTACAAGAAGATCTAGAGCGCACCACCATGCCTCGCATTTGGCCCACCATACCTCCACCAGCATAATCCCATATGTGATACTTTCTCATCCGCTTCATCAACCACGCACATGAGACCAACCAATGGGATCCCCACCCTCAGCAAAACACCTTCCTCACAACATCAGTAAGCGAACACTTTCATGTTTTGCGGTACCCGTCTTTGTGTTTTGTACAAACCAAACCCCATTATTTTATTATTTTGGTAAGCGTACAAAGACCCCGAACAGTGCGCTACATCCTTCACCCTCTCATTGCATCTTTTCTCCCACGGCAGCAATCCCTGAACACCCTTGGACGGAGTATTATACCCCCACACACAAGCCACCTTGAAATTCATAGCCAGTTTATACCCACCCTAGAAGTCTTACTGACTCCAGGGATTTCCCCATCAGAAATAACTATGACTACTGCCAAGCTACTTAGTATACTCCGAACTTGGGCCACTGAATCCCCATCATCAGTTTTCAGTCACCCTTCGCCAACATGCCTATGTTAAACCCATCACATCTAGGTCCCTGATCCCCCATATCGGTGACCCCTTGTTTGGTTGAGGCTTCCTTTTTGTCGACTTCGACACCTATTTTCCAAAAAGGAAGCGGTACCTTGGATCACCCCTCTCCATACAAGGGGCATCCTCGAGTGGCACTGTGGGAGACATCATTGTCTACACATGTCATTGATCCTCCTAAAATTTGACTACGACAAAAGCCTTCATGTCAAGATGCTATTGTACCTTACAGCCATTGAACTTTGATCAAATTTGTCAAAGACCCATGCCTCCATAAGCATCTATGTCAACAATTCTTATACGGGAAGGTCCCAGTCAACACCTATGCGTACGATGCGGAGCTATATGCCATACCAATTTTATGCATATGGGTACCATATTCCACCAATTTTCAAAGAAAAAATGCCCCTAAGGGCATCCGCAATCGTCATCAACAACCACCAACATCACTACCATGTTAGTGACACAGACAAAACATATATCTATCAACTATATTTGTTTAACTAGCGACAACATTACGAGCATGGGACATGGTCATTCTTGGAACCGGTGCAGGGTGTTTTCAATTCCAAGCTTCACACAGGCCCCTCTCTCTCTCTACGCATGATATAGAAAAAAAACTATAATGTATTTTGGCTATACAGTTCTTCCTAGACCTCACACATTAGGGGGACTGTTAACAATGAAAAATTGTATAGCAGAAGATGACATTAATTAATGTCAAGCAAAAGGATTTACAGGGATGGAAGACATTACAGAATCTGGAAAGTATTTAAAAATTTATAAGGTCTGAGGAAAATCAAATTTGAACAAGTCCTAAATGCTCTTTGCGTGCATAATTCTTCATGAAGAGCACCTTTTGCGCACGTTTTTCCCGATATGCGTGCAATCATGGGAGTGGTGAAATGTCACTATCCAGGACCACACAAAATAAAGGACAAGTGACCCCTTACTTGAAGCCACCTAAGGACAGCCACCTACACCTCCTTAGACACTAAGTGAGCACACAATGGAATATTTGGAGCACACAAAGGAATCATACCCCTCTCTTGGGTCACCATCCACAATGTACCAAGAGATGGAAGGGAGGATTTGAAATTTCCTATATAAGGCCGCCATGAGATGAAGAATTTGTGAACACATTGTTATGCTGTCTAGAATTGCCCAAGCAATGCCAGCAGTAAGTGAGCCAGAGTTGAAGATAGAAGGTACTCAACTGTTGGCCAGCCAACAAGTTCAGTTCATCATAGTAGAGAGAGAGGGATACTGCACTGAGGCAAGCTTGGGATAAAAAAATCCTTGCATCGAGACCTAGAACCCATGGTATAGGGGCCCTTTGGCAAGAGGGTAAATTTTCACTCTTATTAATACCAACGCTCAATAAGAGGAGCCTAGAGCCACCATTCATATTATTGTTTTCATTTGAATCTTTTTAGAGCTCGTGTTTATTTGTTTTAGTTTTTAGTTTAGTTTTTATTTTATGTATGCATGCTATTTCTCTATCTAGTATGCTTATGATTCTAGCTTGTTCCACTAACTTACTTGACTCCACTTCTTTTTCTGCCTGTTACCAATAACTTAAGTGGGTAGACCACACCCCTTAAATTGGTGTGATTTCATACATACATGCACCAAACATAGTCCAAAAATGACGTTGCGCTTTGAACCTCCAGCTACTCCACCAATTGAATTATTCTATGGACAGGGAGATTCGCGCAAGCACCTGGCCATGTGGATGGAGGTCTAGGATGAAAAGACATGGAATGAATGGGTTCATATTGGTGAGCTCCATCATTAGACATATTTCGAGGGGTTAATGGTCACCTTTTTTCCTTCTTAGATCTATTTTTCTTGCATTTTTTATTATTATTTGGTTTTATGATGCTAGTATAGGTGGTGATTAAGGCTAACATACTCTGAGTGGCTAATATGAGGTTGAGTGCAGAAAATCATGAATTATTAGCATTTTTATGAGGATTTTATCATCAAGACTTGGAGGAGACACCAAGAAGAAATTATAAGAGGATTTCCCACCCTCCTTAACTCTCAAAGGCAGCCAAAGGATCCCAAAGATTCTCTCCAACAATTCGAATTCCAAAGGCAGCCAAAGGATCCCTAAGGATTCTTTCTAGCAATTCGAGTTCCAGAGGCAGCCAAGCACCTCAAAGAGGAGTGCACTCAATCTTTGTTTACTTGGATTCAAGTGGACTCAATAACTATTTTCTAGGGAGATTTTGGTAGCTTCCCTATAGAATAAATAGAGCAAAGCTAGAGCTAGGAAGGTTCGGAACTTTGTTGCAAGATATTGAGATTTTTATTATTTTACTCGGTGATCAAACTTTCAGAAATGTATGAGGCTATTCTTTTATGAAATGAGCAGAGTGATTTCATTTTACTGATTTAAGTTTCAAAGAGCTAGGCTCGTGGGTTAGGGCCCAATCCATGTGCCTCAGCCTCTCTGATGTATTTTTTCTTTGCTTTCTATCATTTCATTAGTTCTGCTTCTGATAATTTCATTTATGTTTCAATTTTATGTTTATTTTTTCTTTCAGTGTGCTACTATAGGTTTCATTTTCTTGTGATTAATATAATAGAGGAGAAAAACAAAAAAAAAATGTGGATCAAGACCCCCTTCTCATCTCTGTCAATAGAGCTTGAGGAGGGCAAACCTTCCCACAGACCCAAGAACTGACTTCTGTTCACTGTTTCTGAGATTAAAAGTGGAGTTGCATTACCATTTTCCAGTGTTCCTTTGCACTATATTTTTACGCATTTGTTTGTTTCTTTGCGCATTAGTTAGCAATTTTATTACAGGAATTATTTTTAAAACCCCAAAGCAGCTCCGTGGTGCCTCCCCACTTCATTCTCCATCTCTGTCTTCACAATCTGTGCACTATTGTTATGCCCTCCATCTCCATTTTTTCCCGCTTACTCTCACTGCTACACCCACATTTATGTTCATAAAAACACTTAAATCATTTAGCCCACCTTATTCCTTTATTTTTATTAGTCATGGTTGCCTTACCCTTTTTAACGCAAAATGCTTGAAAACCATTGGAATTCGACCTCCGCCCTTGCTCCTCAAACTTCCCGCCGCCGCATCGCAAATCAAAAATTTCACTTTTTCTTTAGTTCCCATTAACACTTACCGCTCAAAACGCCGATTGCAATATCACTATTGTACTCTGCCACCAACCCTACCTCCACGTCATCCCATCACAATCGCATTTCGCAACCTTTTCCCTTTCCCTTTAAGACATACTGCTCCAAATTTCGATTGCGATATCGCTCTGTACTCCGCCACACCGCAACTCACAAATCAAATTTCACAATATTTATCCCGTCGCAAATCACATTTAACAATCTTTATCTACTCCTTATTAATATTTACCGCTCTTGTCTGTCGATTGTGACATTAGTATCGTGCTCCGCCACTGGTCCCACTTCCATGTCATCCGACTCATCACATATCACAGATCGCAACCTTTTCCCTTTTCAAAAATCGCATTTCACAGATCGCAACCTTTTCCATTTTCACAAATCACATTTTTCTCCTGCTCCCGAATTGTACTTCCACTTCTTCGCTATTCTGCGATATTGCGATTTTGCGACATCGCATATCTCATATCGCACTGCAAGCCCTCCATTGCAACTCCTCCATGGAAATTTTCAAACATTCCGCTCCAAATAATTTTTGCGCTATAATAAATTTTTAATAAGGTTTAAACCCCCTCTTTTCACTTCTCTGAGCCTTGTCCCATGTGTTCAAGCCCTCCATTAGTATCTTTTTCCATTTTTCCTCCAAACTACATGAAGCACTTTTTTCAACTTTAGTTAGATCATGAATAGTTGCATGGTTAGAAGAATGGTAGCATGGTAGATAGATCATAGAATAGGTAGAGTGCATTTAGCCGTTTGGCCAAGTTAAGTGTGGTTTAGAATTAGTTTCCTTTTTGCCATTTATTTTTAGTAAGTTAAATTAGTTTCCTTTCCGTCATTTCCTTTATGCAATTTAAGTTAGTTTCCTTTCTGTCATTTCTTTTCTGAAACTTATGTTAGTTGCATTCCTGTTAGTTCTTTCCAGCAATTTACTTTCCGGTTCTTATCATAGTTTAAGAAATAGCACCCCTTCGTAAAGCAAAAGAGGATGACATGTGCATAATGAATTTGTTGTGTATATAGCACTGTCACCTCCAACTTTTTACAAACCCCAGGTTGATAAAGTAAAGTAGGGCAGCCCTTGGGAGTTGTAGCAATATTTGTGCAATACCAGGGCTCACCACTTTTTGGCGTTGTTGCCGGGGAGGTGTCTAGTAAATGCTTTTATTAATTTTTCACATTCTTTTCTGCTTTATTTTTTCATGTTGTTTCCGAAATATAGAAAAATACAAAAAAATATGATTTTCTTTCCTCTTAGAAGTAGGAATACTCAAGGAAAAATCTTTCCTAAAACCCCCACATCACCTCCTAGCCACCCTTCACTCTTCTTCAGTGGTAGTGAGATTGAACCCCCTATAGGAGAGCCTTATGAATATTTTGAGGATCCTATTGGGGAAGAAGAAGAATACCTTGTTTCAACTGAGGGACCTGCTTAACCTATCTTAACCATGGTTGGGATCTAGAGAGCCTTTCCCATAAAAGAGGCAAATGGGGAAATTAAGATGAAAACAATTAGCCCCTTACCTCTTCCACACTTTCATGGAATTACCTCTAAGGACCCTGAAAAATTCATGTTTGGATTTTCTATCGTTTGTAGGACTTGTGACTACATCTCTGATGATCGAAATTTGAAGCTATTCCCATCCACCCTTAAGGATGCAGCCTTGCACTAGTTCATGGGTCTGCCTGGGGATATCATCACTACCTGGGCACAAATGGAAGATACCTTCAGCAACAAATACAAAGACTATTGTAGGTCCAAGGAAACTAAGGATGAGATATTTAGGATGACTCTAGGGCCGGATGAATCCTTAGAGTAATATGAAGAGAGGTTTCAATTGAACTATAAGAGAGCCAACTGTACTCTTGATCCTAACTCACTTAAACTTGTACTTCTTCGAGGTATCAGAGAAGAGATGATAGAAACCTTGAATATGCTATCAGGAGGAGATATCTACCAAAAAACCTATGAAACATTCAAAACTATCTTCCGGAACCATTTGAGGGCATTTAGGAAGAAGGGCATAGCTATCCAAGGTACATCTAATACCCCTTCCTCTTCCACCTCCATCAAACATGAGATTGGGAATATGCTAGAGGACTTCAAGAGTGACATGTTGCACACCCTTGCTTTGTAAATGGACACAATGTAGTTCAAAAGGAAGCAAGAGGAGGCAGAGAGAGCCCTGGCCATATTTTTTCCTAGATGTACCCGGAAGCACCCAATAAATGAATGTCCATTTAATGTCATAGAGGTTTTCTTATTCTATGAGGAGAACCATGCCACAGAAAAGTATCCCTCCTTACTTGCACTTAAGGCTGTATATCAAGGTGGGAAAGTAATGCCAGAGAAACTCTGTTTCATCAACCAGAGAAGGCCTCAAGGCCCTCAGCCATATCAACAAGGTATGCAAGGTGCACCTTACTCTTACTATCACAAAAATCAAAGTTCGCCCATGCAACCTTTGTACACCCCCACTCCTCCATCCTGGTCTATACCTCCTACTTGGCCTTACAACCCTCCCTATCATCCTTAACCTAGGAATCAACTATTTTAGCAGTATGTGGAAGCCTTCACCTCAACCTCAACCTCGGATTATTCATGTTGCTCCACCTAGGCTACCTATACCTACACAACCCAATCTTAACTTGAACAATAAACAGGCACAGTAGGCTCCTAGTGGAGAAAAATCCTATCTAGCTTATGCTGTGGAGATACAAGAGGTTAATCTTAGGTCGGGAAGAGTACTCCCAGACAACCATCCTCCATCTCCACCCATAGAGGTTGAGGAGGAAAAGGAAGAAGGTAACACTAAGATCCAACAACCTCCTTTTCGTGAGCACTTGATCCACCCTAGTCAGCACACCCCAAAGGAGGCTGAACTCCTTGGAGAATTGGAAAATTTGTGTGTAAATATGCCACTTCCCTGGGCCATTAAGGATGTCCCTATCTACAATAGTCTTATCAAAGAAAAGTTCTTCAAGAAACCTGGGAGAAGGAAGAGAGATACCCTCAGCATCAATGTGGTAGGACAACTGTCATACCTAATGATGGGGAGGGTGATATTTCCAAAGTACCTGGACCCTGGTAGTCTAGTTGTTGATGTGCATATAGATGGCATCATAGTCCCCAACACTCTGATTGATGTAGGCGCTTCCATCAATGTCATGACTAAGGAAACTATGTTGAAAATTAATCTCCAAGGGACTTTGATGAAAACCACAACAGTTCTGCAACTTGTAGATCGGTCCACAGTAACTCTGGAAGGAATTGTTAAGGATGTTATGGTTACCATTGACTCTTGGGAGTATCCTACAAATTTCCTTGTCCTGCAACCAAAGACCAAGTTTAATGGTTATCCCCTAATATTAGGGAGACCTTGGTTAGCCACTGCAGATGCTTATATTATTTGTCGGATCGGAAACATGACTATCGAAAATGGGCCTTTCTCTAAACAACTAGTGTCATATCCTCTATCCCACCCTTCCATTGATCATGATCTCCCTATATGGTTGGAGGATGAAAAAGATGAATTATATAACACTTCCCCTATGTGTACCATAGATGATATTCTTAGAGGGGGGAAACTTGATGAAGATGAACTCATCAACCATGCCATTCAAAACTAGTCCTCAACTAACATTCCTCTCAAAACCTTAGTCAAAGAGTCTAAAATCCAACCTTGGATGGAAGTGAACTCAGTTGAGTCAACCTCTGAATTGACTAAGGCTATTGAGTTTTTCCAGTCCAAATCTCTAAAAATCAACCCAAACCTCTCGAATGAAGAAGATAAGTAACTATGCTAGCTTTTGAAAGAGAATATAGATGCATTTTCTTGGGATTACAAATACATGAAAGGGGTGCATTCTTCAGTGTGCAAAAATCATATTTACATCAAAGAAGGATGCAAGCCTGTGAGACAACCCCAAATAAGGATGAACCCGACTATAAAGGACATAGTCAAAGAAGAGTTGTAGAAAATATTGGATGCAGGGTTCATATATCCTATATTCGACAATGAGTGGGTATCTCCTCTTTTCCTAGTCCCAAACAAGAATGAGAATTGGTGAAATTGTGTTGACTATCAAGAACTTAACAAAGCAACCAAAAAAGACCATTTCCCTTTGCCCTTTATAGACCAAGTCCTGGATGGCCTTGCGGGGAAGAAGTTATTTTCCTTCTTAGATGGGTTCAGTGGGTACAATCAGATTCAAATCAGCCCTGAAGACCAGGATTAGACTACTTTCACTTGCCCTTGGGGTAACTTCGCTTATAGAGTCCTACCCTTTGGGTTGTGCAATGCCATAGCTACCTTCCAAAGAGTTGTCTTGAGCATATTTTCTGAGTTAGTCCATGAATCCTTCGAAATATAGATGGATGATTTCACACCATATGGGGATGACTTCCAGGAATATCTCTCTAATTTGGGTAAAGTATTAACAAGGTGCATTGAGATTCATCTCTCCTTGAGCCCAGAAAAGTGTGAATTCCTGAAGAAATCAGGGGTTGTATTAGGACACTCCATATCTCAAGCAGGAATATAGGTAGACCCGAAAAAAATTGCTATCATGAAAAGGGTACCTGCTCCTCAAAAGCAGAAAGATGTCAGGAGTTTCTTAGGCTTAGATGGTTACTATAGAAGGCTCATCAAAGATTTCAGCAAGATGGCTTCATTATTATTTGGGTTATTGGCGAAAGATTCTGAGTTTATTTGGTCTGGTCCTTATCAAGAGGCTTTGAGCCCATTAAGGAAAAGTTGACTACTGCCCCCATCCTCCGAGGTCCAAACTGGACTTTTCCTTTCCACATCCACACTGATGCATCCGATAAAGCTGTAGGGGCAGAATTAGGAAAATTAGAGGACAAATTCCCTTATGCCATTTATTTCATCAGCAAGAACTTGTCCAAGGCCGAGTTGAATTATACTGTTACTGAGAAGGAGATGTTAGCCATTGTCCATGCTTTGAAAAAATTCAGGAATTATGTAACTGGATATTAGACCTTTTTTCACACTGACCATGCAACCATCAAGTATTTAACGAAGAAATCGAATGTTAATGCTAGGATAATTAGATGGTTGTTACTTTTGCAACAATTCGATTTGACTGTTGTTGATAAATTTGGAAAGGAGAATGTTGTTGCAGATTTTTTGTCCAGGTTAGCTCTCCCTGCAGGTGAAGAAGGAATGGTGGATGACCAGCTGTCAGATGAGCATCTCTTTGCTATATCAGCACTCTCACCATTGTTTGCTGATATAGCCAACTACTTGGTTGCTGGGAGACTCCCTCCTAATTTTTCATTCAGGGAGAGGAGCAGAATCATGAGAAAAAGCACCCCTTTCACATGGATTGGGGGAAACCTTTTCAATCTAGGCCCTGATCAAATCCTAAGGAAATTTAGAAGGGAGGAAGAAGTTTTTGATATCCTCTCTGCATGTCATGAAAACCCATGTGGAGTTGTTGAGGCCTCAGAATTCCACTGCTAAAACATGGGGGAAAACCACCTGGTCCAGACCTTAAAGCAACTCCTTTTTCGTTTGGTGTAGTGGCTCTAACTAGGGATAATGGGACCAGTTTCCCAATAAGGATGATTTTCAGGGTGTTATGATTATAAAAAATGCAAATGGATAATGATTTTAATCTATCATATGCATCTATCTAAACTATTTATTCTACTATATTCCCAGGGTGTTTCTTCCTTTATGCGATCTAAAGAGATATCCTTCAACTATTAGTAATATAGATCATTTAAAAGTTGAAAGAGATGAAAATTATGTAATATGACTCTTCTAACAAAGTAGTTTGACTAGAAGAATTGTGAAAAATATATCACATTCATATGTGTGATTATATATTCAATAAGAAATCACAGATAAATATTAGAACAAAAGTGCATGTAACATTCATCTATAATAACGTTTCAAATATATAATGCAATAAAAAGATGATTGTCAATATATAAAGTAAGACTTAATACAAGTGAATAGAAGTACCATATGTACAAAGTTCTACTCATGTAAACTAATAGTAATTGATCTGCTCCTCTTCACTTTCAAGCAATTTAAAGAGTACAGTAGTGCAACATTAAACATCTTTAATTGTCAAAAGATAACATATGTGTTCCATTAATTCATCAAAGCATTCACAAAATTACAATAGTGCATTCTTTGCAAATGTTTTTGACAATTTTTTGGACCCTTCTCTAAATGCATGAGAGGGGTTTAAATACTAAACTAACTATGTTCTAAAATAGATTATTACAAAAATATAGAGGATGTTTCAAACAACCATCCTCGTAAGACTAAATTAAACTACAATCTAGGAAAATAAAGTAACAATATGATTTATGAATTCTGCCCTTTGTTTTGGATTTGGTCACGAAGTTGAAAAATATCCAGCATGGGCTTGAGCTGAGCTGGCTGCGAAATCCTCGATCTAATACGTCCCTTGAATACTGCGTTTGAGAGTACTCGTTGCGATCTTCTTGTTGAATATGTTAAAGACTGCAAGATCTGGTATTGATGATAATGTTTAATAAAAAAATTCCAATAATTTTCTTGATCAAACTTATTTATCTTTATAATTGTTTCATCCTACGTTTCTGCCTTTTTCTTCCACTGTGTTTCTAGCTGTTTAACTTATGAGAACACTTTAGACATGTACTCTTTGATAAGTTGTTCTTTCACTAGCTATTCACATACAGAATCAGTAATTTCCTTTGATAATCTTGATGTTTTTGCTGCTGCTTTCTCTGCCTTCTTTATTTGTGCTTCCCAATATTTGAATAAGATCTCCTTGTGGAACTTATCTACCTAGGGAAAATTAATTTCCTTGCCTAAGTCTGATGCTTGTCATTGAATGTATTCGTTGATTTTCTTCTTGAGATTCTCCCATTCAAGTTTCTAGATAGCTACTTGTTGGATCAGTATTTCATTTGAGTCACAAAAAGAGTCAATAATATAAGCTTGTTGGCAAAATACTTCCCATTGTTTCTTTAACTTAGCATTTACATCCAATGCTTCTTTTATGAATTGCTCTAATTGTGGCTGGCTTTGTAACCTGGTCATTGCTTCTTCCAGTTGTGCTTGCTTCTCAGTGATTTCTGCTTGATGCTGTAATTTAACTCTCGAAATATTTTTGAAATTAGGCCATCTTTGATTTCATTTGCTCAATGGAGTTAGATTTTTCTTGGTGTAACAACCTCCCTAGTTCTTGTATTCTGTATTCCTTCTGCTTCAACAACATTTTAACCTTAGTAGCCTTATCAACAATGGCAGTAGCATATTCCCCTGTAAACTGTGATAATTTGTAATATCAGCTAATGGATCCTTCAACAAAATGTCAACAAATTCATTTGTAATATTTGAGACTGTCTCATCAATTATTCTCCTTTTGTTTCTCTTGACTACAACCTTATGACTAGGACTGTAGAAGATATCCAGCGAAGGAATTTCCTGAACTTGTAAAACTATTTGTTCTATAGGGTAGGCCGGTATGATCTCTCGATCATGAGTTTCTGGAAATTTTTGTAGTGGATTAACAACTTCCACTATCTTCTGGGAGTGTTCAGGTGTCTAAAAAATAGTAGCTTGATCAGTATTGGGATTGCTTTTAGTAGTTTTTATTGCTTCAGAAAATTCATCCCATTCACTACTCAAATTATTTTGTTGGGACTTTTCTGACTACTCTAGTGTATCATGATTATGCCGAACTTCCTTATAATTTGACTCTATTCCATTACTTTCTCTTTTCTCCTACATCTCTATCTCTTGGATTACTTGATCAATTATATTTTTTGGGTTATCCTTTCTGGATTCGAATTCATTTTCAAAATGATTTGAATTGTGAGATTGATGCTCTGATTGCTCCGACTCATTCTTAGACATGCCTTTTGCTTCGTTATCCAAGCTAGTACTTGGAGTAGGTCTGTTTACATCTTCAATAGTTAACAAGTTAAGAGGAATTCTCTCCAGTATCTTATTTCTATATGTTTAGAAAACTTCCAAATCATCTTGGTTGCGTTGAATGGATGCAAACTTAATTATATCTGAAAATTTTCCATGCCTTGAAAGAGATCATCAAATCAGTCTATTTCTTTCAGAAAAGGCATCATTTTGAGCTTAGTGATGTAATTTTTAATTACATCATTTGGATCATACGGCCTATTTGGGATTACAAATTAAATAGATTAATTTTGAAACTTCCTTGTAGGCATGGCCAATATGAAAAAGTGAAAAGGTATTGCATTATAAAAGAAAATTGGGCCAAACAACCTTCTTAGCATCTTTCAGTTGTTTAGTAATACCATTAACAAGATGGTAGGCTATCTCTCTTGGAAGTAACTTATCAGGAAAATAATATGGTAGGACGTGGAGAGAAGCATAACTCCCAAATACTCTGACATATGTAAAATTATCCTCTGCAAATCATCTAGCCACAAAAATAACATCTGTACTAGCTTCTTTGGAAACCTTAGGGGCTTTCTCATTGAATATCATCTAGTGCATAGGTAACATGACTCCATGGAAAATTTTATAAAAATGCAGATGGAATTTTGAATCCCGAAGGGCTCTGTGGTAAATGTGGATTCGGGTAGGGTCTTGGGTAGTCTATTTCCATCCCATGGTAGGAAAAATAGAAGAAAAGCATATTGCGTCCATGACATAGACACTCATATAAAAGGGAGGTATTTCTTTAGATGAAACATTCCTTTTATTCCTATACTCTATGATGTGTTTGGCTAAATTGTCAGATAGGATATTCACCCAATTCAGAATTAAAGAATTGACAATTGCGTCAATCAATGGGACCCAATCTATTGAAAACCTAGTGGTATCAGGTTTTGAGAACAATCTACACAACATACCGGCAGCATAGCAGTAAGGGTAAGGAAGTTGGTCAATTTTATACGTACCGAGTTTATCTCGTTTTAGCTTTCCCTCGTCTTCCTTCCATTCCTTTATGACTATTGTTAGATCTGGATTTTTTGCTCTAAAGCCTTGGACAAAAGCTTTGTCATAGTTTTGTTATGGGCCTGGTAAGTGGTACATTGCTTTTAAATCATCTGCCATGAAAGAACCAATATTATTTCCTTTTGAATCTTTAAAAGTTCTATCTTCGATGTTTAAGTGTTCAATTACCCACTTAACCATGTTTGTGTAAGGGATAATTTTTTTCCTTGCTGCGACCTTGTGGATGAATGAACATGTGACATTAAAATCAGTCAGGTCTAAAGAAACAGATAAGTCTACTGAAGCAACTTTATCTATTACCATTGGCTTTTAATTTTCGAAAAACTAATACATTGCTTCCCATGACAAACTGTCGCATTCCTTGTTGCAAGTGGTGTCTGAAAATAGGGGAGACATGTCTGAGTCTTCAGTAGATGACGTTTGAGAAATCTCTTTTCCTTTCTTGTTCATCTCTATTTTCTTCGTTCTGTTAGTTGGTTTCCTGATTTCAAGCAAACAGAGAAATCATTAAAAATACATGGAACCGAGAGACAAATCTGTCATTAATTTATTTTAAACATGAAAAAATAGATATGAATCTATCAAGAATGCTATTAATCATCGATAATCATTCAAATAAAATCTCTTACACCTTTACACAAAATAGCTATCAATCAAATTAAGACGTTGGATCTCGGATTTTGGTTTGATATGGCATAAGTCATTTCACATGCTTGAGTAATTAAAAGCCATTCATTCGCATATCACAACTTATAACTTTTACCGTTTACAATGTTACTCATAAATTCTTCGAAATGTGATCTGCACAAATCGCATGTCGCAAATTTTATATAGTAAATGAATTTGCTTTTGGTTAAGTCGTGCGAAATGCAAAGTGTGCATTCAAGAAGTCAAGCGACTGTGCTTTATGGGACTTTAGAGCTTTATGTTTATTGTTTTGTTGGCTCATTGGGTCCACTTAATCGCAACTTATACTGAATTTCTTTATAATTTCTATCGTTTAAATGAGGTGCGGTGCGATAAACAAAATATAATGGTGATTGAAGTGTTTCCAAGTTTTTAATATAACTTCGGAAAAGGCTTAGCGCATTTCGCAGCCCGCGTGACTTAGTGGGTTTCAAGTCTTTTGGGTTGTAAGTTATGTAGTTTGCGATGCACAAAAGCAGAAAAGCACAAAGAAAACTCTATTTCCTAGGTTTTTGTTTTAAAGCTAAAAAATAAATGAAAATGAATTTCCTAATTATTTCTAAAGGGTCCCCATTTATTAAAATAAATGGGGGGTGTTGTATAGCACAACGAGAGGCCACTTTCCTGCAAAGAGAACTGCTTACAAAGTTTTACAGGTAGGATACTATTGGCCTACCCTTCACCAAGATTCTAGAAGATACATCAGTAGGTATGACTAGTGCCAAA
Source organism: Pinus albicaulis (assembly GCA_034641835.2). Taxonomy (NCBI): domain Eukaryota; kingdom Viridiplantae; phylum Streptophyta; class Pinopsida; order Pinales; family Pinaceae; genus Pinus; species Pinus albicaulis. The sequence goes on along the minus strand of CM076578.1, from coordinate 198,824,941 downwards.
GGACGGGGAAACCCACGCAAAGGGATGAGATGCCTTTGAACCCTCAGGTGGCTCTTGAGCCATTTGACAAGTGGGGCATGGACTTTGTTGGACCTATCGATCCACCATCTGGAAAAAATATGTATATCATAGTCTGCATTGATTACCTGACAAAGTGGATTTAAACAAAATCAGTGAAGGTAGAGACCGAGGAGAAAGTAGCGGAATTTATGAGGGAGAATGTGTTTTACAAGTTTGGGTACCCGAGAAAAATAGTCACTGATCAGGGAGCACAGTTCACCTCTCACCTTATTGAGAATATTTTGAGGAAGCACAAGATTAAGCATAGAACTTATACTTCCTATCACCCTCAGGAAAATGGCCAAGTAGAAGTAACTAACAGAGCTTTAGAGAGCATCCTCACCAAGGTTGTGAGCAGCAATAGAAAAGGTTGCGCAAACAGATTGGTAGAAGCTACTTAGGCCTACAACACTACTTGGAAGAGAAAAATAAGATTCACTCCTTATGAACTAGTCTATGGTAATAAGGCTCTACTTTCAGTTGAGTTTGAATTCAATACTTTAAGAATGGCTGTTGAATTAAATCTAGATCTATCAAATGCCCAAAAAGATAGGTTGCTTCAACTAAATGGATTGGATGAGTTCAGAATGCAAGCACTTCTTCACACGGAGGTAGTTCAGTTGCAAATGAAGGTCTGGCATGACAAGAACATCAAAGAAAAGACCTTCCAAGAAGGAGATTAGGCGATGTTGTATGATTCAAGGTTTAAATATTTCAAAGGAAAGATGATGACAATATGGTTGGGACCTTACACAGTGGATTTTTTTTTTGATAATGACGCACTTCAAATCAGAACCATAGATGAGGAAGGAATCCCCTTGATTTTCAATGGTCACAGACTTAAAATGCACAAGAATCCTTTGTCAATGGTAGAGTTCATAAATTCAATAAGAAAAGAGGTGTATGTGATGGGAAACTCGATAGTTTCCCACACCTCCTGTAAAAAAGAGAGAAAAACAAATAAATATCCATGGGCGAAAACCTCTTTGAGGTACCCAAGGAAAGCTTGTGTGTTGAAAAACTCGATGGAGGCAACTCACTTGCTCTAAAAAAAAAGAAAAAAAGGAAAAAAAAAGTGAATAAAAATCCATGGCCGAAAACATCTCTGAGGTGCCCAAGGAAAGTCTGTGGGTTGAAAACCTCCATGGAGGCAACCCACTTTCTTTCAAAAAAAAAAAAACTAAAAACAAAAAATAACCTCTGCATCTCTGTGTTTTCTATGTTTTCTGTTTTGCAGGTTATTAAGGGTTTCTAGAAACACAGGTGATATAGATCTTGGGGGGAGGCCCCCAAGATCTAAAGAATTGAAATGGATCTGATAAGATCTGCAAAATTAGAATGCCAGAAAAAAAGAGAAAACACAAAGAAAATAAAACCACAAAGAAACTTGTTTTATTAAAACAGAGAATAACTGTAGAAGCTACATTATGGTGAACAATCTATCCTTTTACAAAGTGAGGCTTCTTATTTATATCTTTTTTTTGAGTTACAATACCATGGGTAGATAATAGGTGGATACCATGGGTAGATACCACTTACAATACCATGGGTAAATTCCATGTGTGGATGAATACCATGGGTGGATACATACCATGGGTGAATGAATATCATGGATAGATGTCACTTACAATACCATGGGTGGATCAATACCATGAGTCTATGCCATTTACAATACCATGGGTAAATTCCATGGGTGGATGGATAACATGGGTGGATGAATACCATGGGTGGATTCCATTTTCCATTCAGATCATTCCTCCCTCCTTAAGAAGAAATGGTCCCCATTGCGTGAAGTTCTCTCCTAAGAAGTCTTTTTTGAATATGAAGGGCCACTGAAGAGAAGATTTTTGTGTGGTTAACCCATAACCGTGATGAACGAAGATCCAAGGATAGAGATACCCTGTAATGCTTGTGACCAACTGTGATATTGACAATGTATGGCCTAGCAAATGGACTTCGATGATGTGTGGGTTTGTGGATGACCCAAAACCATGATAAATGAAGATCTGAGGATAGAGATACCCTGTAATTCTTGTGACCAACTGTGTTACTAACAATGTGCAACCTAGCAAATGGACTTTGATGAGAAGGATTTTGTGCGGTTGACCCATTATCGTGATGCTTATTGTTGATGAAGTAGCAGGTGCCTACATATCTTGGGATGAGAGGGTACGTCTCCAAATAAACAATGCCAAACATTGCTATGTTGAAACTGATGAATGTGAAGCAGGTGCCTACTAAAGCGGGGTGGGAGGGCACGTCTCCAAAGGGAACCCACTCTGAATGTTGCTCCAGATTTAAAATGGACATAACTCGGTCAATATAACTTAGAATATTTATTATAACCTATTTTTGGAAATATAATGATCATTTTGCATCTTCCCATGTGCTTGAAATCACTATCTAGATAATCTAGATGCTAAGATTTGTGCTGGAACTGTCCTGCCATCACAAAATTTCTGAAAAAAAAATAGTTGATTTTAAATCAGCGATAACCCCCACGTTCGGACTCTTATTCAACCGATTGTTTTTTTTAAATTGGATTATTTTTCAGTGGGATATCATATATATAACCATTTCTCTGAAATTTCGCACGGAAAATAGCAAAAAATGACATGAGGGTGTCATCCACAAATTTTCGTTAATTTTTTTTCGCAACATTGCTAATTTTGAATCAGTGATATATCCCTCATCTATAGTCCAATTCGGCCAATTTTATTTTTCAATTAGGGTATTTTTTCACAAGGAATCTAGATCTGGTCTTTGTTTTGGTAAATTTTTCACCCAAAGTTTTAGATCTGATTTGCAAACTCGCCGACCAAAAAATTCATGGATTTTGCTGAAGATTGCTGCAAAACATTGAAACTAAAATATGCTTCAAACCCTCATTCCCATGGATTCGTAACCTGAATCTGAATCTACAAAATTAGAATGCCAAAAAAAAAAAGAGAAAACAAAAATCAAATAAAACCACAAAGAAACTTGTTTTACTAAAACAGAGAATAATTGTAGAAGCTACATTGTGGTGGACAACCTATCCTTTTAAAAAGTGAGGCTTGTTATTTATAGCCTTTTTTTTTAGTTACAATACCATGGGTAGATACCATAGGTGGATACCATGGGTAGATACCACTTACAATACCATGGGTAAATTCCATGTGTGGATGAATACCATGGGTGGATACATGCCATGGGTGAATGAATATCATGGATAGATGTCACTTACAATACCATGGGTGGATGAATACCATGGGTCAATGCCATTTAAAATACCATGGGTAAATTCCATGGATGGATGGATAACATGGTTGGATGAATACCATGGGTGGATGCCATTTTCCATTTATATCAACAAGGGAGCATTCATCTTATTTTCCCTTCTTTTATTTTACTATCCATCCCATCATTCACTCCATTCATTTTCATAACTTCCTCCATCACCTCCATACACCACATTCCTCCATTACTGAGCACAATGTAGCAAGGAAAGAAAAACACAGACTGCTATAGACATCAAGGAATTCCTACAGTGCAAAAATCTATTCATGAACAACAAGAAAAAAACAAAGAGAGGGGTTGATAAAGCAGACCACAGGAAAGAAAAGAGTGCCACCCATGGCATCTGGAGCACCCCCACGTAGCATCTACAATGGGAAAAAACAACAAGAAATATCGGCATCTCACTCAGAGAGTTTCTCATTCAGCAAGTTTCTCACTCAGAAAACAGGAAAATAAGGAAGAACACAGCATATAAGAGGCTTGTCTCCAAATTCCAGCTCTTACAAATTCCTTGACAACAATAGGTAAACTCAGGTATAGCTTCTCACCCCTCACTATGCATCCATAATAGCTATAAATAATTAAATTTTCAGACTTAGAGTTTAAGGGGCAGAAAGTTGGCTAGCTAGCTTGGCCACTGTCGTGAAGTATGACTAGGGAGAACTGCAAAGTCATGCCACCTGGGCATGCAAAAGAAAAAAATTAAATCAAGTGGAGTATAGGAGAATGAGGGGAGGAGACATGTAGTATCAGCTAGTTAACAAGAAAAGGGTCCAACTGTCTACAATAGAAACTGGACCTGAGTCGATTTACATAAGCGATCCAAAATTAGTTGCGCAATCTAATAAAAAGAGATCTTGTCTCATCCAAACCAATGAATTGAGAATTTTTGAGGGAACGAGACCAAAGGGAGCCCGCAGCACAACAGTACCGAGAGTGGGCTGTTTATTTGAACGACGTGTAGCAGCAGTAGAATAACAACATCACCAGTAGTCGAGCTAGCTTCTGAAGTATATCTTATATCAGACACAGTAGCAAGGGACCAAGGGAAGCTTTTCTCCTAGCCTTAGAGAAGAAAGATAAGAAGGAGAATAAGAGCCAGAAGAAGAACAAGAAGAAGAAGAACCAGAAGAGGAACAAGAAGAAGAAGAGGAAGAGACAGAGGGCCAAGGATAAATGGAAGAAATGGAAATAGAGACAGAAGTCATAAAGGTAGCAGAAAGTGAGCAAGAAGCAGACTCACAGCACAACACCATATCCCCTCAAGATAAAGAGTTAGTTGCCACCTTAGCTCCTCTCAACACAAAGAGAAAAAGGCAGACCTCTATGTATTTCAGAGCTGACAAGAGTCAGAAGATAAGTCAGAGAGAGACAAAACTCCTCCCACGAGCCCGACTATCATTGAATAATCACCAAGGGATGAGGAAAGAATCAAAGAAATAGTTCTGAAGGAGAAAATATAGAAGGCACAGGCAGATAATGTAGCACTGAAGGAGAACTTGCAGCAAAAAGGGAAGCAAGTAGCCACCATGAAAAAATTATGCATAAAATCCCTTCGGCACAGATTCCCTTCTGACTCATATGTTGTGTACCTCAAGGAGAAATGGCTCCTATTTCAAATCAAAACTCTAGCCTCCCATGGATCCCTACCTTTCCAAGATTGTAGGCAATTCATGGATTTCTACAAGCAAGCTAACATGGCTGCTAAGGCAAAGATGGCAGAGTTTTATATGCATAACCTTGTGCTAAAAAATC